>JANBOH010000132.1:0-39847 GCA_027478445.1 Coemansia asiatica | reverse complement strand
GGAACAAAAAGGAAAAGTCATCTAGCTTCTCAGCAGATCGAAGCGGTGGGTATCAGGTCGAAGGACTTGGCATAACCACTCCTGGCACCGAGATGCCAGCAGCAACAGCATTGGAACTGGCAGCGTCTGGTGGGACAGCACTGCTCTTCTCAGCGTTATCGCTACTAGTGCTGGACACGCTGGGTGAAGCAGCTGTACTGACAGGATTGGTATCAGAAACAACGCCGGCCTTTGCGGAATCCTCCTTTTCTTCATCTTCAGCGTCCCAGCTAAACTCATCCTCTGCAGTGGCTGCCACTGCAGCCTCGACAAGCTTTCTGCGTCTTGCCTCTTCCTGATCGACCATCCACTCGTGGAAAAAGTAGCGGGTCCAGAACTCGTCTCGCGATATCTTTTGCTCAAGAATCAGTCTGTTCATCATCTCTGACATGCCCTCGTTGTCCTTCAGGATATTGTCGATCTGGTCCTTCTTTTGATCCAGCTCAAATTGCTTTATAAACTCTGCATACTCGGTCTGAGCGCTCGGGTCAACCAGATATGTGCCCTCTGATTCCTGGATAATTGCCAGCTGTGCCATGCGTCTGTCGTAGATGATCTTGCGTGCCGCTGTCTTCTGCTCCTCTGTGCTTGCGCTGCCCGGTGCCTCGATGACTATGGCGTCTCTCAATAGATCCTCGAGATCGGCTCCTAGCTTGCTCATCAATCGCTTCGCCTTTTCCTGCTGCTGACGAAGCGCATCTACTTGGAATCGTCTGCCAATATTGCCAAAAAGCCCCTGCTCTTGCTGTAAAGCTTCAGTATTTGACGATGCATTGGTATCTATTATTGATTGTCCCGATTGCTCGCTACCAGGTACTCGCTTGTTATCATTGAATTCGGCTTCAATATCGGTTTTAATTTGAGAAAACCGAGTAGAAATCTCACCAATGCTTCGAGAAGCACCGGTTTTGACGGCCTGGGCAAACTCTGCGATGTCCTGGGTATAAGCCTTGGTCACCTCCTCCGACTGTTTCTTGACCTGGTCGACAAACTGCTCTATCTGTAGATCCGCCTGTAGCTTCTTGCCCCAGCTAGCTGCAAAGCCAAACACTGTGCTCAAAGAAGGAAGCGAGTCCATGGTGTTGGTCTGCATTTGGCTGCTGCCATTGTTACTGCTTGTTCCCTCCTCTTCAATGCGAGGTGTGCTTGGTTCGGAGGGTTGAGGGAGAATTCCTTCGGATTCCGCTGCCTCTACTTGAAGCTGTGCTGCGTAGCCGTCCATATTTGTAAAAAAAGAAAAGAATACAAAATAAAGTAAATTGAAAAATAAAGATTTAAAAAATAAAGAGAAAAGGTGTGTAGAAAGAGTGTACGGATAAGGGGTAAAAAAAATTCAAAAAAGCTTTGTATGTTTTGAGAAATTAAAATCCTAAAATTTTCTCTGAAAACATAGAAATAAAGAAAGAAAAAACGTCATCTCAGTTCACTTAGTTGCCTTCATTGCTGGCAGTGGTAGGCTTCTCAAAGCCCTTGGGTGCGTTAATGCGACCTTCGCCGGTTTGCTCCCAGGCAGACGAGTAGTCCCAGTTGCGGAAGGCCTGGGCAAGCTCGATAGGCTCCGACACAACGCGCTTCTTCTCCTCGTCATAGCGCACCTCAGTGTATCCGTGGATCGGGAAGTCCTTGCGAAGAGGATGGCCCTCAAAGCCATAGTCAGTCAGAATGCGACGCAGATCGGGATGGCCAGTAAAGAAAATGCCATACATGTCCCACACCTCGCGCTCGCCCCAGATCGCAGCTGGATGCAGAGTGGCCACGGAGGGGACAGGCTGAGCCTCATCGGCATAGGTCTTGACGCGGATACGTGCGTTAAAGCGATAGGAAACCAGGTTATGGATGACCTCAAACCTGTTCGGCCGTGTCGGATAGTCGGCGCCTGTAGAGTCTGACAGCTGCTTAAACTGCGCATTGGTATGGTCTCTCAGAAACTCCACGACCTGAATCAACCCCGAGGGCGCCGTGTAGATTACAAGCTCGTCTTTCCATACTGAGTATTGCTGAACAAATTTGGGCATCACGCTTGCGATGTATTTTCCAAACTCGTATAGAGTCGTGTCGGTTTCGCGGAGTGCTGGATCAGCCTCAAACTTGGCTTTTTCAAAGTCTTCGTCTCTGATTTCTCTGGTCGTATGGATCCGTGCTGCTGATACCGAGTTGCGGACAACAGCCGCTCTCTGGACAGCGTGCGAAGCTGATGAGACTACATGTTTTTTTAGAAGAACGTATTTAAAGAACAAATTAGAAAATGTTTTTGTTTAAATGTGTTTTTTTAGCTTTTTTTAGTTCGATTGCAAAATTAGATATATATACCCTGGGTGCTCCGGCCTAGGACTGCGGCTGTGCGAAGAGAAAGACGGGCAGACAACGAAAGCATTTTTGTAGGGAAAATAAATGAAGAAAAAAAAACCTCTCGAATTTTAAATAAAACGAAAAAGTCTAGATTGATTGAATACAAGTGGAAGCGAAAAATTCTAAAAGCTATAAATGCGCAAAATAGACCATATAATTTTCACAGAGATAGAAAAAAAGCACATCTTTTTTGTGACAATTCATCTCACAAAATGCATATTCGATCAACCGATCACTGATGCTAATCAGATCAACTGTGGTTGTGTCTGCATAAAATTTTTTGATGGGGTTAGAGCTTGTAAAGTCTCAATCATCTTGTATTCTCCATCAATACAATAAAAGAAACAAGGCTTTTTTACATAGTAATTAGTCTTGCTTGCTCTGTGCTGTCAAAAAAAAATTACCTGCAAATCTTCAAACATATTCTAATTCGCTTTTTTAGCTCTCTCTGGTTTTCATTCGATTAATATAATATTTTTTCATTTTTGGCTTTTGCTGCTGTTTCTGTTGCCAGTTGTCGTTTATATCTAGACATTCTAATCATTTAGTAAGGCAAATACTGGAACACTTGGGTCGCTAATATAATTTCATTAGAAACAAAAAGGCAACCACCTAGTACATATTTCAGCAATTTCTTTTTTATTTAGTACATACACGGTTTTTTTTTTGACATTAAGCAATCATGAGCGCAATTACCGTAGCAAGCACCGATGAGCAGGTCGAGCTCTGGAAGATGAAGAAGCTCATTAAGGGTCTTCAGGCAGCCAAAGGGTATGTATTATGCATTCCCTTCTATTTGAGGAAAAAGGAGTCGAATGCTTTTATTAGGAATTAGTTTTAAATACTTCCATTTCTTTTTCTTTTTTTCGTTTAAAACCACTGTAGTAACGGAACCTCGATGATTTCGCTTATCCTGCCTCCAAAGTCCCAGATTCCGCAATTTACTGCTATGCTTGCTACAGAGCACGGTGCGGCATCCAACATCAAGTCGCGTGTCAACCGTCTTTCCGTCATGTCTGCCATTTCCTCGGCTCAGCAGCGTCTGAAGCTGTACACCAGAACTCCGCCCAATGGCCTGGTCATCTACTGCGGTACAGTTATTACTGATGAGGGCAAGGAAAAGAAGGTCAACTTTGACTTTGAGCCATTCAAGCCTATCAACACGACTCTGTACATGTGCGACAACAAGTTCCATGTAGAGGCTCTAGCAGAGCTTTTGGAAACCGACAACAGGTACGGTTTTATTGTTATGGACGGTAACGGCTCGCTTTTCGGCGCTATCTGCGGAAACAGCCGCGAGATCCTGAGTCAGTTTACAGTTGACCTGCCCAAGAAGCACGGTCGTGGTGGTCAGTCAGCTCAGCGCTTTGGTCGAATTCGTGAGGAGAAGCGTCATCACTATATCCGCAAGGTCGCTGAAACCGCTGTGCAGGTATTTGTCAATGACAACAAGGTCAATGTCGACGGTCTTATTCTTGCTGGTTCGGCCGAGTTCAAGAACGACCTTTCCAAATCAGACATGTTTGATCCCCGACTTCTTACAAAGGTCATCAAAATCGTCGACGTGTCCTACGGTGGCGAAAATGGCTTTGACCAGGCCATTAGTCTGTCGCAGGAGGCACTGGCCAATGTCAAGTTTGTGCAGGAGAAGAAGCTCATCGACAAGTTCTTCAGCGAGATCAATCTTGACACTGGCAAGATTACCTGCGGTCTCAGCGACACGATCAAGGCACTCGATATGGGTGCTGTTGAAACCATCATTGTTTGGGAGAATCTCGAGGCATATCGATATGTCTTCCGCGACGCGTCGGGCGCTGAGATCGAGCGCTTCCTTACTCCTCTTCAGGAAGCCGATCGCGGCAACTTTTTGGATAGTGAGACTGGCGCAGAGCTGGATCAAGTCAGCAAGGAGTCCTTCCTCGAGTGGCTGGCTGAGGTGTACAAGCAAAAGGGCGCCAACCTCGAGTTTGTCACTGATAAGTCGCCGGAAGGATCGCAGTTTGTCGGTGGCTTTGGTGGCATCGGCGGCATGCTCCGCTGGCAGCTCGACGTTGCCCAGCTTGGTGGCGAGGACATGAACGATCTCTACTACAGCGACGATGACGAGGAGGTTCCTGACGAAGACTTTGATGACTACTTCTAAGAATTGAAAAAAGGAGTGACTGAAAGAATAAATACTTAAATGAGATGAATGTGTGTGTTCATTTTTTTACTTAATTTAATGCTAAAACTCAATGCTATTAAAAAATTTTTTGTCGCTACCATATATGCAAGTCTTGAACAAACGAACTGTTCATTATAAGTGGAAGGAATAACTGTGTGTGTGATGATCTGCTGCTTCCCACAAGGAACCACGAAACCCTAAATATAACCATGTTTTTCATTTTTTTCTTTAAAGTTGTCGTCTCGCTTACCTAATTGTTATTTTTTTTTATCAAAACACGAGGTGATTTTTTTTTCAATTTTACTATTCCGTTTATATTAGCCGAGCTCAAAAGCCATGGATCAGATATGTGCAGTTTGCAAAAGTGCTACTTACCATGAGCACGACGCTCTAATAAGTAGTCTGCGTAAGCAGTTTTGGCAAATGATACCTCTACGCCTGTTTGTATGGGTAAGTTATCTTGACTCACCTTTTTCTTGTTTATTTTTTAATGCAAGCATGTTTTAGAAAAAGAAAAAAATTTAAAAGTTATTTTTCTTCATTATTACTTGCCTTTTCTTATTTAGGGAGACTGGGATTCGACTGATCAGGAGCAGTCAGAAAACCTGTCTTTGCTGGCATGTACCCGAGTTCAAGGCGATGTGATGAAAACAGTCATATTCCACGAGCATACCATATCCTATAGTCCATCCAACCGGTATATCAAGATGTTTCTGAAAAAATACATTGAGAAAATAGAGACACTGGGGAGCGTTGAACTGGATGAGGAGTTATTGGAGCTTTACGTGTCTTTGGCCTCGACTACAGGAGAAAATATGTTTATTGAGGGCATGTGCTACAAGACATACTTGCTGGATAAGGAGCAGTATACACGAGTGGTTTTGCGTGAAGAGCAGATGATGATATCGCAGGGGACCACTGGGCTTCAGACATGGGATGCAGGAGTACGACTGGCAGACTTTTTCGCAGAGCATCCTGGTAAGAACCACTCATGAGATATTATTTTTTAAATATAGATATATATATATATGCAAATTTTATGTAATTAACGATATCTTGTTTATTTGCTTATATATTTTTATTGTTATATTATAGATATTATACGAGGCCAAAAAGTGGTCGAATTGGGATCTGGCTGTGGATTAGTAGGTAAGATTGAATTTTTAATAAAGTTTATTAGTTTTTAAAATTGTCAAGCTGCTTAATATGCCATATATTCCAACGAACTCGTCATTTGTCTCGCTCTCGCTTAATTTCATTGTTTTGTGTGTACATATATATAGGTCTTACATGTGCAGCCATGGGTGCCTCCCATGTTCTTGCTACAGATGTTAATAGCGTAGTTCTCAAGCAACTCGAAAGCAATCGTCAAATAAGTAAGTTTTTAATAAAAATATATATAAAAGGAATGCGGGAAATGTTTCTGCAGATATTATGATTATTTATTTATTGAATTTCTCTTGTTTGTGATTTGTAGACCCAGAGTACAAAGACAAAGTGCGGGTTGCCGAGCTCGACTGGGAGAACATTGAAGAATGTGAAAAGCTGTCAAAAGATGCAGATGTTGTCATAGGTGCAGATATTGTAAGTATCGTGCAGGTCTCTAAAATATAAAATAAAAATGATGTCTTAGTGCTGTATCTGTTTGGCAAACATTTGTTCATAAAAAATGCTCTTTATTTTTATTGAATTTTGTGAATTTTGTATAGGCGTATGACCCAACAATTGTTCCTGTTTTGGTTGGTGCACTCAAGGCAATAGTGGTGTCTTCGCAGCAAGTGGCGTATATCACTGCGACGATTCGATCGCCAGAGACATTTGACCTGTTTTTAAAAATGATCGGTAAGTTGATAAGCAAAAAAAAGAATAGGTATTTTACGAGCAACATTTTTTGATAATAATTTATCGTTGTGTAAATTTTTTTCTGACATCTATTGCATTCTTTTTTTTTTTTTGCTTGGTCGCTGTAGATGAAACGGAGGTGTTGGGCAAATCCGTTATGACTTTGACAGAGACAAACACGACAGCTTTATGCATGCCAAATCCATCAGCCGACATTCGCTTGGTTCTGATAACCAGGAAGTAAATCTGTTTTTTTTTTTCCGATGGCAAACATGGTTTTTTCGAGTTGTCAAAACTGTAATAAAATGCTGAAGATGAACAAAAAAGCAATGACGATGACATTGGGTGCATGTGGTTTTCTGCAACTGCTCATGTTCCCAGAAAAAGAAAAGATGCGCCCTTGTGGCATGCAAAAACCCTTGTTGGATCCGATTTTTGTTTATAAAAAAGGCAACAGAAATTATAAAAAAAGCCCATGGTATTCTTCGATTGCGACATTTCAGACCCAGTCATTCTCCTCCGCCTTTGCTCCTGTTTTTTTTTTGTCCTTTAAAAAAAATGAAGCTAAGAAAACCCCTGCTCGAATACACAAAGATTTAAAGATTTTCCATTCTTTTAGCAGGACCAGAGGAGCTGCAAATGTCGCAATCGTCGGGAACAAAGACGCGAACAACAGCCGGGAGCCAATCACAGGCTGCTTTCAGAAAGCGCAAGAAGAAAAAAAAAGGCCATGATTCCCACAACATTGATCAAGCCAATCCCCACCAGCCATATATGTTTTTCTTGTGATGATTCCTTTATATTTTTCTCTCAAGCCCAGCGTGATTGGAGTGCAACGCTTTGATTCGAACAAAAGCACGCAATTGTGTGGGTTGCTCAGCTATTACCTCTCTTTCTCTCATCCATTTCAGCTTTTCTTTACTTCGCGCCATTTTAGAACGATATTTTCCAGCTGCTTTTGCTTTTGCTTTTGCTCTGCTTTATTTTGTTTTTTCTCTTGTCTGTGCTGACCAAGCAAACGCTTATTCTGTCTTTGCTGTATCCGCTAACCTTACTCTCCCCTGTCTCTCAGCTGCTTTGTCTGTACTGGTGGGCTGCGCAGCGGAACAAGCATTGCTCTTCTCTTTCCCTTTTTGTACTTGGCATAACAGGAGCAAGAACGATTGCCGTTGTATATTAAGCAGGCTCCTTGCTTTAGTTTTCTCGCCTTTCGGCTTTTTCCCCTTTCCTTTTTTTGGTATTCTTTAAATTTATAATGACTACAGACTCTACTACAGACTCTGCTTATTCATCTAATATCTCTTTGTTTTGCGCATCATCGGCACCTCAGATACAAAATACAGCATCGACAGCGCCTACCTCATCGACCAGCTCTCAGACGACGATCTTGAATAAAGAGCAGCTGCTACCAGATTCTAGCACTGAAGAAGAGAAGGACAGCATGAACACATCGCTAACAGCATATGCCCCAGCAGCCACAACAACTGTGTCTACTACTACTATTCCCGAGAGCAGCTATCCAGTTCAGGCATGCGAAAAGGAGCTTTCTCACGATAAAATGGGGAAGCCAGCAGCAATTTCCATGTCTCAGCCAGAGACGCAGCAGAGTCCGGAGTCGTGCGACAGCAGCAGCAATAGCAATAGCAGCAGCAACCGTGGGCGCAAACGAGACTATGCCGAATATGCCAGCGACAGCTTGCCAGTCGATATCGACAACATACTTTCTCTGCGCAAGTACCCGGCATTTGGCGGCAAGTGCTATCGGCACTCTGCGCATGTGTATTTGAAAGAGTGCAGCAATACACAGCTCCAGCTGCAGGACTCCCTGCGCTCGCTGCCTGCCTCGGAGCAGTCAAAGATAAGTGACATCTGGCAAGCATTTGCCTCAGAGCCCTCTGAGCGGCGCATGCTTATTTTGCAAGGGATCGTCAATCTGTGCTGTATCCCGCAGCTTTCGTATCTAAACAAGGTCGTGCCACAGCAACTTCGCGTTGACTTTTTGGCTGCTGCTCCACCTGATATCTCGCTCAAAATCCTCTCGTATCTCGATGCCAGGTCCCTGTGCGTGGCTGCTCAAGTATCGCGCACCTGGGCTGCACTGGCAAATGACGACATTCTGTGGCATCGTATGTGTGCCCAGCATATCGACAAGGTGTGCAAGAAGTGTGGCTGGGGGCTACCGTTACTTGACAGGTCCAGCCGCAGGGTCTACGAGGCCACTGCTCGCAGAGCGCTGCGTCTGGCATCTTCCTCTACTTCATCTGCTTTGGACACAGACGCCTATACCAATGCTGATCACAATAGTGACCAGCATCATCCACTGCGTACTCGCTCATTCCGCGCTAGCGACTCGCATTCTACAGCCGTGCAGCAGCCTAGCGCCGCCCCTTACGTGTTTACAGTTCCTAGCTCAAATGTCGCTGCTGACCCAGCAACAGCAGCGGCTACGATAGCTGCCTTTGCGTCGCAGCCGTCCAATCAGAATGGCCGCCAATTACTGCCCTTGCCTTTTCCACTGCAACCTGCCAATCAGCAGATGATCCCGGTTTCTTCGCTTATCAATTCCACGGACCTCGATGTGTCGCTCATAAGCAATGTCTGCGCGCCCCAAGTGGCCATGCAGCTTGTTCAGGGGCCCCTGGCGCCTATGGCTGCAAGCTCTTCGGCCAATTTCGGCAGCTTTGCGGCGATCCATCCAAACACTGCGACTAATTCTAGGTCTAGATACGTGATGGCTAATCGTGATAACGAGAGCGGAAATATTAGCGATAGCAGCAATCACAGCAATACCAGCGAAAAGCACGCTGGTGCTTCTTCTTCTTCTTCTTCTTCCTCTCATAGGTTAAAGCGCCGTCCGTGGAAGGACATATTTGCCGAGCGGCAGATTATCGCCAACAACTGGCGCAAGTTCCGCTGTCGCGAGTCTCAGATCCGTGCTCATGCAGATGGCATTCTCTGCGTGCAGTTTAACGAAGAGTTTATGATCACCGGGTCCTATGACAGCAAGGTGCATGTATGGGATGCCGAGACGTTCGAGCTGGTATCCGAGCTTACAGGCCACACCATGCCTGTGCGTGCGCTAGAGTTTGACGAGTGCAAGCTGTTTAGCGGATCGCTTGATGGCACTGTCAAGATTTGGGACTATCGCAACGGCACCTGTATCCGCACCTTGCAGGTATTTGAAAACGGCGGTGTCATTTCTTTGCATCATCAGAGAGGCACCCTGGTAGTTGGCGGCGAAAGCGGGATTATTCGTGTGTACAATATAGCTAAAATGACCAGCTTTACCCTGAGTGGACATACCGACTGGGTCAATTCTGTGCGTTTGTATGGCGAAAATACCTTGTTTTCGTGTTCCGACGACATGCTTGCTAAGCGCTGGGACCTTGAGCAGCGCCGGTGTGTGCATACATACTCTGGCCATACTCATCATGTGCAGTCGTTGCATCTATCGAGTCGTGCTCCCCCTCTTCCACGCCCATCTTTGAGCAGCAGCAGTGCAACAAAGGGCAAAGGCAGAAGCGCCAATGACGAGGACGAGCAGCGCCCATTTATGATCACTGGGTCGCTAGATAGCACCATGCGTGTGTGGAATATCGAGACTGGCGAGTGTCTAAATACCATTTTCGGTCATGTAGAGGGCATCTGGTCCATGACATTTGACTCGCTGCGCATTGTCTCTGGCGCTAACGATGGTTCTGTAAAGATTTGGGATACGTCGTCGAATGCCTGCTTGCATACCTTCCATACTTCGTCGGCCGCTGTCAACTGCGTGGCGCTCAGTGACACTCGTGTTGTGGTTGGCGACAACGACGGAAATGTACGCATCTATGATTTTAGAGATATGCGTTTGCTAGATTCAAAATATTTGCCAAACACATCGACTACCAATTAACTAAATAACATTTCTTCTTCTTTTAATAGGTTTTGGCATAGAACAAAAGTTGCTTGTATTTTATTACTTTTCAATGATTTTTAAAAAAAAAAAAAAACTAAAGCTCATATTTACATCTAATAAGTCTATAAGTTCAAACCATTCAAAGAGGCTTGATTCAAGTACAAAGAAATGAAAGAAAATTGCAATTGCCTGCTTTAGCATGTAGTCACTATAATTACATTGATTTTGCTTTATCTAAATGAGGCTGATTCTTTTGCACTTGCCACTATTTCATCCTTTGATTACCGAATTGAATAAAATAAAATAAAATAAAATAGTTGTTTCTACAAAAAAAAAAGAATTGATCATTCCAATTTTTTTTACTACCAATCTTTGTCAGCTTTGTATATATTTATATGTTTTTTTATTATTTTTTACTAAATCAAAAAAATATAAATACGTGGATTTATAATTATAATTATATTTATATATAATTTGCTCAATACATTAATAAAATGACTAGTAAATATCCTTTGGGAAAATTAACATGAGTATAAAAATAAATATGCATTTAAATATCAACTTGATTACCAAACTCTTAGATTCTTCAAGAAAAAAACATTATAAATCATGTTTTCTACTTTTAAGCAAAAAAATAAAGAAATAGCAACAGTCCATCACTTTTTTATTATCTTTTTCTCTTTACCAGATTGATATCTTTTTATAAAAATAAAACTATTTTTATTTTAAGGTTTATAAACACCTTTTCATTTTACAGTTTTTATCACTAAAAAAATATTTTTAATATATATATATAAACGTAAGCGATATGCGTGCTCCATTATTTACACTTTTTGTCCTTCTAACCATTGCCAGCTATGCAATGTGTCTTGAGGCGCGAGACTGTAAAGAAACAAAGAAGGACCCGCTTTGCACGCAATAATTGAATCAGCAGTAGCAATTTTTTTAAACTTTTTAAACCTAATTTTCATTTTTTTTAAAAAAATAATATTTTTAAATCTTTTCAAAAGTTTTCTATTCTAAAAAATAAACAAAAAAATTATTTTCTTTGTTATGCACGGCTTTAAAAGCCTCACTTTGAGTTTATTCGCATATATGCGTATACAAGTATGTGTCTAAATGCACTCTGTCGTCAGTGGAAAAAATATAATATAAATATATTTTGCCTAATTTGACAATGGTTCAACATAATGCCAAACTCTATCAATTAAACAGATTCACATTTACATTTCACAATGATAGAATAATCAATAAAGTGTAGTTTTTTTAAATAAGAAAAAATATTTCTCAACAATAAAAAATTATTTGAAAATTTGCCAAGAATAAAAAATGACATATAAACTTTATGAAGAATACATATATTTTAAATACGCTTTTTATCACAGCAAATGATTTAATGAAATAACCGGAATTATAAATTCACTATTTTTTTTATCGAAATACTTTCTTTTCAAATTATTTTTGTTATAAACGATAATGATGCGGATTATATTGGCGATAATTATTCATTTAATGATTTTGCTAAAGAGCATCATCGTTTTAGCAGCGCCAATTGTCATAATCGATGACGACAGTGGCAATATAAACAATAATCAGCTGGAATCAGCAAACGAGTATTTAGGAAAGCTAAGCATACAGAGCCCAAGAATAGTTGCGAGCTCAGCCAGTGCAGTTATATCTAACTGGCCACAAATAAGCTCAAGCCAAGCGAATTTAGAAGTCATATACTTTCCGCAAAACAAGGCCTATGCCAACTACTTTGACATGGCGAGCATGCTTTGCAAAGTAAACAAGCAGCGCGTTGACAGAGGTCTTGTCCCTGTCGTTTACCATGGTCAGCTTTTGCAGCTGGCTCAAAGACACGCGCAGTTCCAGTCAAGGTACCGTGTAGTCACTCATGCAGATAACGCAGGACAGATCGGAGATAGACTGTCTGCACTGGGCTTCAACTGGAATGTCATACTAGAGAATGTCGGGGCTGGAGCAAATGAAGATACAGAGATAGTAAATGCCTGGGTGAGTTCTCCAAGCCATCTAGCCAATATATTAAATCCAGATGTTAGATTTATAGGCGCGGCTGTGTCCAATGGATTCTGGGTTCAAGACTTTGCATCTCCGAGCGACAAAAACTACATTGTGGCAATAGACCAGATTGACGCATGTCCAACCAGAGAAAACCTGCAGATTTACAACTAGAAATAAAACAAGGCAATACAATATCTTTTTTTTTTGATATTACAGAAAATGAAAATAGGTAAGTGAATAAAATTACCTATCTAACCATAGCAGCGAATGTCGTCGTTGCAGCCCTTGGCAGCACACTGGCCGGTTCCTTTTTCTAGATACTGCTGATGGTAGACCTCTGCTGGGCAGAAAGTGCCAGCAGGCTTGATCTCTGTAGTGATAGGCTTCTCGTACATCTTTTGCCTTTCGACCTTACTAGCCTCGGCAAGCTCCTTTTGCTTTTCGTTGTGGTAAAATATCCCTGAACGGTACTGCGACCCAATATCGTTTCCTTGTCTGTTTCCTTGTGTAGGATTGTGTTTATTCCAGAAAATGGTCAGCAGCTGGTCGTACGAGATCACCTTGGGGTCAAACTCCAAACGAACTGCCTCAGCATGGCCAGTGGCACCCGAGCACACCTCTCTGTAGTTGGTGGGGCCCTCGCGACCACCAATGTATCCGACCTGTGTCTGAATAACGCCCTCTTTGCGCTGGTAAACTAGCTCGACGCTCCAGAAGCAGCCAGCAGCAAAAGTGGCCAACTCTGTGTCTGGCCGCGAAAGCTGGATAATCGGCGGAATCGACGTATCTTTGGACATTGTGGTGGTGGTGGTGGTGGTAAAGGTGTTTATAAGATTAAATGCTGGGAAAATACTTGAAGAGTGTCCTAGGCGAGATATAATAGCTTTGACAGAAAACATAAAGGAAATACGAAAAATAAAAAGACTACTTCAACAAAAATAATTAATAAAGTAGACAACTTTATTAATGGTATTTTTTCTCCAAGATAAAATGCCAACGAATCCAATGAAATACGAGATTGATTGCGCAAAAAGTATAATGCCATGTGCTCATAATCAATTGATGCTTTGTTTTGATCAAATTGAGAAAAAGGAAAACCGGATTAGGGATAGATTATGCTTTAAGAGGAGAATTGTTGATAGGGGGTTTCAGCAATATCAGTCTTGAAACCGGAATGATCACCTGCGGTCTCAGCGATACGATCGATGCTCTCGATATGGGTGTTGTCGAGGCCGTCGCGGTGTTTAGGAGAACCACCAGGAGTATCGATATGCTTTTCGCGATGTGTCGGGTGCTGAAATCAACTGCTTCCTTATTTCTTTTCAGGTAAGCCAACCACAAAGCAACAACGATAAAGAGGTTCCTGACAAACTTTAATGTATGTTTTTAATTGTTTAAAAGAGAAAACCGAAGAAATAACAAAATAAATTTTGCAATAGAAATTAAAGTGGCTGGACAATAAACCTGCAAAAATAAAAACAAAGGAAGATCGTCAGCATGCATTTTATTTTATTTTATTTTATTTTTAAAAAAAACCCAACAGAAAAACCGACATTCTTAATCAAGTACTCTTTCATTCCTCTATATTTATTTCTAGCAAATTTTACTATGACACTATATTCACCTGCACAGTCTCCTCCACCATCTATTCTTAAAACTATTGTGCATTGCTTACATGAAAAGCAGTACATTGACCTACCACTAATACCATCCAATAAGTCATTGGCTAAACAAACATCCCTTTTACCCTTGATGAATGTTTGCAGACAATGGCATTTCGTGGTCAGCGATCTGTTTTACGAGTCGGCACTCTTGACATATGAACGCAAATTAAACTGGATACCAGAAAATAAAAGGCTTATCGGACTTGACGATGTTATAGCTAATGGTCGCCAGCAACATCTGAAAAGTCTCCAGATAATAATTGCTCTATCAGATTTTAAAAGCCCCGAAACATCGACTACATTGCTACGAGACATATTAGATACAGCTGGGCCTCTTAAGGGCGTTCGAAAAGTGTTTCTTTTGTTTGTACATGACGATGCTATGTGTCCATTTTTTGTTACAAGGGCACGAGCTTTTGAAAAAAGTACTGCAGAAGACATTTCCGAATCAAGTATCCTCCAGAGTTCCCGCACGAATATAGAAGAATATATATCGCTCTTCAATCAGCTGCTTCCAAACCGATTTGTTTGTAGCATCTACAGTAATAATCGCTATGGTCAAGATTCTCGGCAAGCCGAAATTGCTGAATGCATTTCTCACATTTTACCTGAGTTTCTAGGCATTCAATTGCGTCATTTTCAAGCATTTAATTTTTGTATGCCAAAGCAGCTAATTGGAGATTTGGGATCTATTGCTTTACATCGTATCATGATTTCGCACCACAAGGGATCTCAGCTACATATTGAGCTTATTCGGCGCAATGCAGCAACATTAGAGGTGCTTAATATTCAATGCGTAACGACAATCTCCGTGTCTAAAATTACAAGTCGTGGTTCAAAGCAGGAAACTGTAATATATCCCCGTCTCAGGGAGCTCAATATTAGTGGATGCACTGGACAACGTTCTTTTGTTAATCAGCCGAGATGTGACCCATTCCCAGTTTTGAAGAAGCTTTATTGCCGAGGTCCCTTTCCCTTTTCTACTCATATCGTCTTATATCAGGGACGTAAACATTTTAGCCATCTTAATATCGAGGTCGACTCTGAACTGCTAACAATACTTGATAACAACAATGTTTTAGAAGAAGGATCGTTTGTCAAGCTGAAAAGCGTATCTTTGGGTTGGAACCATAGAAACTATAGACCTAGAGGTGACCATGCCAATCAGATTTTTATAAAAGCACTAAATTTGTCACAAGCAGCTGGTGTTGTTGGTAATACTTATTTGCGGGTGGAAGGTTTTACGGAATCAGTTTTGCCAAAAATTAGATTTTCAGACAACGTGTGTTTGCTCAATCTAGAAGGCACGTTTTTGACGATTAGCGAAGTTATACCTCTACTTTGTGGATTCAAAAGGCTCAGGGTTGCTGGCATATCACTTAAAGAAGAGCTCGTAAATATCACTGTGCGCATGCCAACTATCGAGGAATTGCAAAGATATCAGGGACAGCTTAAAAACTACAAATCGTCAAGTCTACAATTGATTAATGTCAGACATGTTGAATATGGAAATATCCGACGAGCAGCAGAATTCTTGGTCCTTACTACTAGTATTGTTACAAGTGTAACTACAGTTTTTATTGGCAGAACCTTTATATCGAATTCTGCTGGGCTGGTCAATAAAATTAAATATGCATTGAAGAGATCTATTTATAAAACCAATGATCATGTAGAATCAGTCAAGTACATAGAAAAAGAGCTTAGTTATAATTAACCTTTTTTTATTTTTTATGTAAAATATATTTTCATTTAAATACTAGCAAAAAAAACTATTTTCTTTTATTTTAGTGTAAACTGTAATGAGGTCATATTGATTTGTAGATAATGAGCTTTAAACAAGGAAATTTCTGGTATGCTGGAAGCTTTTCAGGATACATCTGACAGCTGTCACCAGATTTTTTATTTCTTTTGCTGTGTAATATAAGCAAGTAAAACTTTTACATTTATTGTTTGTTCAATCAAATACAAGCAACAGCTCATTCCCTTTAATTAGATATTTACTCTCAACAGAGTCATCTAACGAGACATCAGTATATTATTTTGACGTTCCATAGCGCTTATTTTTAAACTATTTGGGACTTGTAAAATACTTTAGTGCCTATACCAGTAACGCCATTTATCAAATCATTATCAACTAGACATTTAAAGAAAAATTTTATTTAATTACTATAGTATATAGGCGTGTTTCTAGATCATGAATCTAATTGAAGTCTAAAATTACTATTTACTCTTTTAAATGAGTGAACAATAAAACTATTATTATTTTTTTGTGTTGTCTATACTTGGGGCACTGTTTTTAGACCCAAGTTGTTGATAACTGTTGATAAGGGATTTCCATAAAATAAGAAACTAGCTCTTAGTTTTTATTTCCAATGGCTTTTTATAATGAGCTCGGCGTTGCTTTTTCCTTTCAATGTTTTTTTTTTACACTGGGAACTTTTTTTCCCAAAATCTTTTCAAATTAGCAAGTTTTACGATTTTTTTTAATTTGTCAGGGGTTTTGTTCAAACTAATATTTATTTATTTGTCCTCTATTTTTTTATTATTAAATCATGGATTCCTTTTCTTGTTTTCAGACCTTACCAGAGCATATTGTCGAGAGAATTGTCTACTTTTATTTAAGTAAAAGAGATAATGGCTTGAATCATAGCGTGGTTTCTGGGCTATCGGTTTTGCATAGCTGTCATATTTGGCGCGCAGTGTTTATTAAGGAGACGTTGAGCTTTTTGGATTTAAGTCTTTGTGACGCCTCCAAAGACATTATTATTTTTCCCAAGTGGCCCGCCAAGTTGAAAATGCCCTTGTTTCCAGCAGACAGCTTGGTCAAAAATATTCGCATTTTCTACAAAAGCTGGCAGCCAGTCATTGATGGCACTGCTTTAGACATTGTCAAATCCGCTTTTCGTGATGGAACCACAAGCTTTGTATCTGCGCGCAATGTCGATATAACAATCAATATCGATAGAGACTTTGGCACGTTCGAGGCGCTTAGTGAGCTGGGCAGAGTGTTGTTATACCTTAAAAGCCTTGCTCCTAATTCCCGGGGTATAATTTTTAATATGCAAAATATTGAGTCGAACGGCCCCATTGAGCAGCTTAACGAGGGATTCAAAGATGCTGTTTTGGAATTTATTAGAGGTTCAAGAGACGTAAACATTTGGCGTTTAGGCCCGCTAGAATTCTTTGATTATCTCGTTCCAAAGGATTTTGTCAACCTTACTCGCTTTTACTTTGACTGTTATGGAGATAGTACAGTTTTTAACACAATTATCCGCAATAATGCAGGGACACTCAGGGCTCTCTATGCCGACTATGAGGTTGACTATCGCATTGACACGATTCTATACAATGAGAACAGAGATCCTATCGTATATCCATGCCTAGAATCCCTAAATATTTGGGCAGATAAGCTGAACGATGTGTCGCGAATAGAGAGCCACCATTTGCATTTCCCTGCACTCAAAAGTTTTTGTCTTTCGGTATGTGACTCTCAGTGCTATGATATGTTTTTCAACAATCAAAAGGCTAGCTATCAAAGTCTTAATAGGCTTGAACTGGTGCTTGTTCCAGAATATATAGCTAACGCTCATAATTCATTTGCCCTTTCGGCAAAGCAGCTAGTGAATGTGAGGACAATGATTCTCGAAATCAAGTATTTTTTGGATAACGCCTATTACTCCAATCCAAGCGAATCGGACCAGGCCAATGCTCGATTTATAAGCATGCTTGCTAGTATTCCAACTGCTTTGAGTCATCTCAGGATCTGCGGGGTTATTGCTGAGGACCCTTTTATTGATCCAGTGACTAATCGTTGTAGACTCGAGTCTTTGCAAAATCTAGAAATACCTAATATTGTACTTGGATTTGGCAGTATCATCACGCTGATAAGAAAAATGCCGCTTCTTGTTACTTTTAACAGTCGGATCAGGGACGAGTACCCCAGCATACAAGGTGTTGCATCTGAGAGCCTGGTGCAGTATGTAAAAGCAAACTTTTACTGCTTGGGCAGATATATCACCAGCATATCTTTAATCATGACGAATGGGGACAGTGGTAGCCTGGCCAACTACTATATGGCTATAGCTCTGCTGGTCATTGTATGCCCTAGGCTTGCAAGTATATTAAAATATGGATCTTTGTTTTGCCAGTTTAAAACAGAGCTTTTGAAGATTTCCCAAACAGATGAATTTAGCAAATTTAGCGATCATCTTGAGCTATTGGCTAGAAACATAGCTGCCTGAAATAAAACCAATTTATTTTATTTATATTTATATTTTTATTTTAGCCACAAAATTTTAAAAGCTTTGTTTATTTATTTTTCATAAAAGGAAAAAATGAGATATTTGAATAAAAAGATGTAGGAGGCTTAAAGCGAAACTCAACAACTACCAAGTATTTTTGATAAGATAACGACCCATGTTTAGAAAGATACCTTTGTTTCTTTCGCCTCTTTTTTTCTGCTATCTTATTCAAAGAAGATATTTTATCCAACTTTTATATTATCAAAGTATTAGAAAATCATGATTTATTGGAACTTGATTTTCAACGTCCAAGCACTGACAACTGCTGTTTTGCTATCTGCAACGATATATTTGCTCAATAGCGGGTTAGGTGGGTTGTATATGTTGATGGAACTGACCCAGAAAGCATTTGTGTTTACAGTGCTTCCGCCGTCTCTGGCGATAATAATGCCAGTTAATAACAATACCGATCTGCAGTTTTACCAAAACGTGTGGATTCACAAATATCTACACACAGTATGCGACTATAATGCGCCAGGATGCAGTATTGCGTGTAACGAGTCATCGACATGGGCGAGTCTTGCAGAAAAGACCAGATGCATCTCTAGAGCCATTCGGAATCCTTCGTATCCAAAAGTTGACTACTATATCAAGCTTGATGACGACGCATTTGTTGATCGTCAATATGTGTTTGACTTGATGGAAAAGTACAGGCGTTATAGACAGCCAGTGTATATAAGCGACTTTATCCTCGACATCGACAGGCACAAACCAGTCTTGAATGGGACCTTTTATGGTAATGGGAAGTTCTACATGTTTAACCGCAGGCTGCTCGAGTGTCTGGATACCGATATTAGATATAGAGGACAAAGAAATGAGGATGCAGTTTTTGGCGCAATGGTGCGCAGTGGATGTGGACCAAATGTGCTCAGAGTAGCCGAAGACGATACCAAGGTCTGGCATAAAAAGTACCAGAATAAAAACAAGTCACTTCATTTGGCGGCATTGGAAAACCACTTAACCACAGATTGAATGCTTTCAGCTGAAATTTTTTTCAACTATTTTTGTTTCAGAAAAAAGAATTTTTCATTGGTGATCGTTCCATCAGGTTTCTTTTTAAAATTTTTTTTACAAAGGTGCCAGATTTAAATAAAATGAGGAAAAGTCTGAAAAGGAAAAATCATGTTATTGGTTGGTTGCCTGCATAATGAGCTAATCAAACTCTGAGATGAGTGAGGAAAGAAGGGGTTTTAGTTTATTTTTGTCCGCTTGTTTGCTTTTCTTTCCAAGCTTTTTTTCTTCTATATATATATTGTAAATTATTCACAAAATCGTTTTTATTGTTAAAATATGCTTATACAAATAAACCAGCTTAGTTTGCGCAATATCGCGCTAGCTGTTTTCCTATGTCTTTTGATAGTCGAACTGGTCTTTGTCGCTGCAAGCTTTTCTACGAACGGACGGCTAAATTTCATTCCCTATGGCTTTGGCAGAGCGGAACCGCACAAGGAGTCTTTGGCGGTTATTATGCCTGTTAACAAAAAGACAGATATGCAGTTTTACAGAAATATGTGGTTGGGAGACTACTTGCACACAGTGTGCGACTTTGCTGGACCAGAGTGTACGCTGTCTTGCAACGCCGAGTCCACGTATAAAACGCTGGACAAAAAGACGATATGCTTTACAGATATCTTGAAGAAAAGCTACAAGGATATAAACTTTTTTATCAAGCTTGACGACGATGCCTTGGTCGACAAGGGATATGTGCTGGAGATGATCGAGAAATACAAGGACTATAAAGAGCCTGTATATATCAGCGACTTTATTTTGAATCTTGATGGACAAAAGGTGCTTAATGGAAGCTACTATGGCAATGGCAAGTTCTACATGTTTAATCGGGCGCTGGTCAACTGCATCGACACAAAGATAAAGTATAAGGGAAACAGGAATGAAGATGCGGTGTTTGGCGCCATGGTTTATAACGGATGTGGGCCTGACGTTTTAAAGGTCCCTGAAGACGACTCGAGGATCTGGCATAAAGTGTACAGTAACAAGAACAAGAAGATAGACCTTTCAGCGCTGACCAACCACTAACGATAGCGTATGAAAATATATAGTTCCTTTTTGTTTTATTTTATGATTTCTGACTTCCTTTATATAAAGCCTTTATTGTTTTTTTTTTTAAATTGATTTCGTAAAATGCGTGATTGTTTGCAAAACAAAAAAAAAAACAGTTGTTGGGGATGGGATTTTAATGTGGTTGTTTTCTTTCTACCCCACTCTATCCCTCATTTTTTATATAAACAATGAGAAAGGTAAATTTTACCTAGTGCTTTGTTATCATGGTTTTTTAGCCGACATATATAAAAATATGTAAAAAAAAATATGTTTATGTGTGTATTTGTTTAAACAGAGAATAATAGCAAGGTTTCATAAGTATGTCCACACGGGTTTAAAAAAAAGCAAGCGTGCTCTTCAATTTCAGCACTTAGTTTTTTTTTTAGCTAGTATGTATTGGATTACGCATAAAAGAAGATAAATTTGATGTTGGAAAATCCAGTAAAAACAAGAAAATGGAAAGACCATTCGAAAAAAATGATCAAAAACAAAAACGTCAAAAGCAGAAATAAAAAAGAAAAAAGAAAATAGGTATTTTTTCTGTGCTCTAACTCGTATCCTTTTATCTTTTTCATTTTTTAAATAAAAAAGTATTGTATTTTTATAAAAAAAAAATTTTTAAATCATGTTTAAACTGAATATTGGGCTTCATAATCGTCTAGCTAGGATTGTTGTGTCGCTAATCCTGTTGGCTACAACCGGTGTGGTACTTAGCACATGGTATAGCAAGACCTGTCAGCCAGAGATAGACACGCCCATATACCACCGGAAAAACAACAAAAGTTTAGCTGTAATAATGCCGATGAACTGCAAGACAGACGTTCGGTTCTACAAGAACATGTGGATTGGCGACTATCTGCATCCAGTTTGCGACTGGAAAGGGCCTGGGTGCGCCATCTACTGCAACCAGACATCGACATACAATTCTTTGGCCAAAAAGACCATTTGTTTTACACGGGTATTAAAGAAATACTACACGGATACAGAGTTCTTTATCAAGCTTGACGATGACGCATTGATTGATCGCGACTATATATTTGAGCTAGTGGAAAAGTATCGGGGCTTTAAAAAGCCTCTTTATATTAGTGAATTCTCGACGTACCGGAATAACCAGCCGCTTTTGAATGGAACCAGATACGGAAACGGCAAGTTCTACATGTTTAATCGAAAGCTGCTGGACTGTATAGCCACGGGTGTCCGGTACCAGGGCAACAGAAACGAGGATGCTATTTTTGGAGCTTTGGTGCGCTATGGATGCGGAGACAATGTCAAAATGGTTTGGGAAGACAATTCGCGGCTGTGGCACAAGAACTACTTTGGCGGAAACAAGTTTATCAATCTTGCTGCTCTTTCGAACCACTAATTAACGTCTTTTTTTGACTGAGAGCAAAGCATATGGTTTTTTTCTCCTTGCATTTGTCCCTGTAATTTCCCTTTTTCTCTTTCACTCTCGCCTTTTTGCCTGTCCATTAATTTTGTCTGTTGCACTGTGACATGTAAATGCAAAATATTGCAAGAATCTGCATCTTTGTAATACCTGTGACCTGCGACCTGTGGTGTCTCCTGCCTTTGCTCTTGCTGTTATTTTTGTTCCAGTGGATGTTGATTTTTTTTGATTTTTTCAGCTCACACTCTTATTGATGGTGATAACTTTTGTTTGGAGCGGAAGCAATTCTGTCTAATAATAAAGGCACCATTTTAAAAAGGATCGACGCTCAAACTGTTTGTTTGGGGGGGGGGGGTTTTTCAGCGCCTTATATTCTGTTTAATAAAAAAAGGTTAACTCGAAAGTAACAAACAAGTTTTTTTTATTTTAGAATTTTTTGGGGATTCATTTTATTATCAATTTTGAAAAATGTGATTATTTAATGCTAGTGTCGAGTTAAAACTGGAGGACCGACGGACACTTCTTTATTTTACTCCCCTGAAAAGGGTATGAAGAGAAGAAAAAGAATGAAAAAACCCACTCACTGGTTTTAAGTGTATATAAGGGACAAAAATATTTTTTTTTGCTTCGATACCCGCGATTTTTGCAGGAGAAATAGCGAGCAGCAACATGTAAACATCCAACTGCAGATATAGTTAAAAAAGAATCGCTCCAATTTGGCATTCTCCAGTTGTCTGATGCGTTCAAAAAAATTTCACAATCAGAATTTTATAAATAGAAATATTCTCATGGGAAATAAAAACAATTCTTCAATATGCACTCTTTTAAACCTGCCTGTTTATTTTTTTCCTTCCTGTTTTTTTTTGCAACTTCTTTTTTTGCATCAACAAATGCTGATAAATGAGATAAAGGGAAAAAATTCAGTTTTATTTTTATGCTTTTTTCATTTTCCTTTTTTGTCAATTTTATAGAAAAAGAAAACATATATATACATCTACGCCGTTTTTTTGCTAGTTTTCCTTTTTTTTCATCTTTTCCTTTTTTCACCTTTTTTTGTATCTCTAGTTATCAGTTCCGCTTTTTGAGCTATATTTTTAATGTCTTTCTATTAACTGCCTCTACAGGTTATTATCTACATTGCTTAAAGCCCTTTTTTATTGAGCATTATATAAAGGAAAAGCAGAAATAAGAACATATCTAGAGAAAACTTTTTTTCTGGCAACGTATACTGGTTTTTTTTATTGTTCAGCAAAAATTTTTTAATCTAGCTAGTCCTATCTTTTTACTTGATATATATATATATATTCTCCTTGTTGTTGTTGAGACCAACAAAATTTTTTTTTTTCATATCTCCAGAAAAAAAATACATATTTTTTCTTTTTTAAACACAATATATACACATGGCACCAATTATACTTAGCAGACCACGTATACTGGTACTTTTGATAGCACTGGGCATCATAGCCACCAGCCTGGTGGTTACATCGGACCATCACAACTACTGGGGAGTATTCGATGGCGCCGAACCACTAGATATCCCGCCCCCACCCGAACGTCCCCCGCATATGAAGAACGAGGACGAGATACTGTTGGAAAAGCTCGCCATTATATTCCCCGTCAACAATAACACCGATATGCAGTTTTATCGCAACACCTGGATGGGCGATTTTCTCCATCCTGTCTGTGATTGGGATGAGCCAGGATGCAAAATAGTCTGTAACGAGACATCCACATATCAGACATTGGATAAAAAGACATTTTGCTTTTCGCGGGCTCTCAAGGGTCAAGAGGATTATAAGCAGATGGAGTTTTTCATAAAGCTTGACGACGACTCGCTAGTCGACAAGGAATATGTCCTGCATTTGATGCGCAACAACACGGGGTCTAATAAACCCGTTTATATTAGCGATCATACTAGACTGCGCGATAAGGGTAACCCGGATACACTTGATCAGGTCCTTTATGGCAACGGGAAGTTCTATATGTTTAACCATGTATTGGTCGACTGTCTGAATACCGATTTTACATACCATGGGTCGAGAAACGAGGATTTGGTATTTGGCGGTATGGTCAACTCGGGCTGTGGAGGCGAAAAGAATGTTCTTTTTATACAGGAAGACGACAACTATATCTGGCACAAGGAGTACAAGAACAAGAACAAGTATATTGACCTGGCATTTATTAAAAACCATTAAAATGTAGTGAATTTACAAATAAAATTTTGTTTCTCATGTTTTCTCGTCCAACAAAAGCTGGAGCTTGCCAATGGCCTTTTCCAAAGACATGTGGTGAGTAAAGTTTCTGCGTGGTAATACTTTGAGCGCATGGTTCGAGTCCACATCGATATCCAAGACATGGAAGCAGCTAGCGCCAGGGCTAAATCCAATGCGCAGCGAGTAGTCGCTATCAACATTGGCATCGACATCGGCCTTGCGCTCATATACCTCAAAGATAATATGCGTCAGGTAATCCAGCTCACCGACTTGCTCGTATGGCACCATAGTCGACATGCCGCCAAGAAACACCAGGTTGAGCAAAGTGTAGATGTGAGACTCCTTTGTAAAGTAGAACCGAGTGCGCGGTCCTTTTTTGGCATCGCCGATTTCGCGCAGGTCCGCGATCAGCTGGCGTAAAAGCGGCACTGATGCTTGCACTCCGATGGCCTTGCGCTCTTTTGGCGTTATGCCGAACTCACGGCGTGTGACAAAGTCAAACAAAAGCTTTGCCTTGTAGTACAACTGACGCACCTCTTTTTGAGCAAACAGGGGATCTGGCGGATACAGCGAAGAGCTAGCGTGGTCTGTTTTTATCTGCAAAAACTCTTCGTCCTTTTCTCGATTTTCTTTTTCTTTTTCTTCTTTTTCTTCTTCGGAGTCTGATGAATTTCTTGCTTTTCTGAAAATCTGCTCTAGGAACCGGCGGTTATGCAGCGCGTCGTACTTGAGCGAGTCGTACAACTCGCCTACTTTAGCTGGCTCATAGACCACGCGGCCAGTCTTCTTGTCAATAGACCTGAAATCAGCAAGGATCTTTTTCCAGCGCTCGCGAAAGAGCTCTGCAGTCTCGCCACAGCACCAGTCAGATTGCAACTTTGCCAGACCCTCGGCAGTCAGCATAGCAAAGTTAGCTTCCATTCGGTCGATCAGCCTGCACATCAGCTCGCACATATCGCGCACAAAGCCGTAGGGATTGGCATCCATGTCAGTCGGCAGCTCCATGCATTCGGGGTCATAATAGGGGTTCTGGCTCAACGGGCCGTCGAAATTGAAAAAGCCACAGAGCTGCTCCTTTGCCCTGTCCATCATTGGCTTGGCTAAAGAGCTGTCGTCCAGCATATCGGCTCTCACGGTAAACTGGGGCTTCGAAGAGCCGCCAACAAAGGAGCCGGCATAGGCAGATACAGTCGACTGGACACGGCGCTCGGTGCTGGAGAAAAAGGCCACATCATCTAGTAGCGCTGTATTGAGCAGAGTCAGGTCCTTGCGCATGCGCTCGCCTAGATCCTGCGATTGCACAACGCCTGCATGCGTGCACTCGCCTCCCCACTTCAACACAACCTGCACGCTTGTTTGTTGATCAGGCTGATCAGGCTGCGACCGGATGTGAATCTTGGTTCCCGGCTGGTCGATCTTGCGCAGAAGCACCTCGGCCAGCTGCACGCAGGCTGCGTCGTCATCGCGGCTCACTGAGTGAAGAGCTGCAAGCGCGCGGTCTAGATCACTGCGATTACGCAGAATCACCTCTGACTCTGCAGGGTCCAAAAGAGCGATCAGGGCAGGGGCAGACACAATGCGTTTGATTTTCTGCTTGGGCGTTCTGTCAGCATGGCGGCAGACGCTGAGCACGCCCTTGAGCGCCCATGTGTTCTCATAAGTCAGACGACCGACAGAGTCAGCATCGACAAAGCGAGCGACCCACCGGTGCCGCAGAGCCTCCTGGAACCTAGCATCCAGTATCCTTGCAGCATCGATGGCATACTGCTCGTTGCCCTTGACAAACGACCATCCGTTGACGTCCATAACAAGCGAGCTCCCATTGGATGTGCGCAAAATATCGAATCCGCAGACTCGCTGACCAAACGCAGAAGACACCCTTTTGGCATATTCGCGCTCGTCTTGGCTCAGCTGAGTGACGAAGCGCATCTCTTTGCCGTCGCTGTTGCGCCGCACATGGCCGTCAACCACAGGCGATCTGCGAGTCTCTGCATGGGCATAGTCGCCGCCAACAGTATAGACCTTGACGTCGACGGCGTCCTGCACATCGACGAATTGCTCGTAGACATAGGAGCCATTTGTGCGGATAGACGAGGGCCCAGGGTAGAACTCGCTGGATTTGTTGCCGACCTTGCGGAACAAGCGCCGCACGCCGCCGCCTTGCCACGAGGCAAAGTAGATGTAGATGTTGTGGTCCTCGGCATCGCATGGCTTCTCGACAAAGGGCTTGCGCATAATATTATCGCCTATTTTCAGAGTATCCTGGTCGATCATCTCGACATGGGGCTCGTGGTCGAAAGAGCTCAGGCTCAGGCCCAGTCTCTGCTCGACGACTCTTCTGACAGTGTCGGGCACATTGGGACCGCCGTCGCGACTGACCACAAGATGGATGGGTGTTGGGACGCCGGCATGATGGAGCATCTCCAGCACCAGTCTTCTGTCCAAAAGCAGGAACTGTCTGACAAGCGAGTTGACAGAAAAGGGCTTGCGGAGTCTGGTGTACTGCAGGGCCTTTTCTAGGGGGAAGCCAGCGGAGAAGAACGAGATGAGAAAGTCGCAGGTGGGCCATTGCTCGATTTGCTCGTCGAGGATGGTCTTTTCGCCGAAAAACACCGCTGTGTAGCGACCCGTGGCTACCAGTCCGTTGAGCACGGCTGCCATGGCCTGCGATCGCGCCTTGCTGTCCATTGCGCACACGCCGATTACTGCTTTGCGGCCCTCGACCTGGGGGAGCTCGATAAAGTGTGGCGAGGTCGACAGCTTGTCGCCGAGCTCCGACAAAAACCCCGAGTTGTGTGCAGGCGCCATGCAATGAAAAAATTAAATAATAAAGGATAGTTTTAAGGAGATGGTCGCCAAGTTTTCCTTTAAAATAAAAATAGAAGAGAAATAAAAGAAAAAGATGAAAAAAAGCAAAAAAAAAAAGATTTTATTTTTTTAAACACTTTTTTTTTATTTGGTTGCATTCGATCGAGAACACAAAAATTTATGGTGCTTCATGTTTATGCAGTCGCTTCTTTTTTTCCAACAATTTTATTTCTAGAAAGTCTTTTTTTTTATTGTTTAAAAGAAGTTTTCTCTTTCTTCTTGAAATCCATGTATGTATGCGCGTTGACTTGGAAAAATAAAATAAAATAAAAAAAACAAGAAGTCGGAGAGGCAAGAATTCAGACAGTTATTGACTTTGTGGATTTCCAATAGCATGATCGGAATCAACAGGGCTGATCGCGATGATCTGGAAATTTAATTCGGGCATATGTCAAATCTGGTTTTTGGACAAGGAGCAGAAAATTCATGTGTGTGGGAAGTTTTTTTTTTTTTCTCGGTTAATAAAGCATCAATTAGAAAGAGAAAAGGGATTCACGGGCATATGCGCAAGAGTGGACAAAAGGTTTATAGGAAGCAAGATTTAAGGGGTTATTAAATACGTTGTGTACTGGTCGAGGTTGGGATTCAAGCAAAAAAAATGGATGGCTGAAACAGGCAATTTTATTGTGGCATTTATAATTATTCCAAAAATTTTTAGCACATGAAATAATATATTGAAAAAATTAAAGTACAAAAAGGAGTGGAAAACAAATTTAAAAAAAAATCATTTATTCCCATTGGAATAGTCTCGTTTCCTTTAACAAAGGAATTTTTTTAGCGTGACTAGAGAAGCAAACTGCGATTCACCATGTTTCATGATCAGATGAAAGGCTCTGTACCTCACGGCTGACCATTTCTACCGGCTGCTGATTCCAGGCGGCATCCGAGTCGTCTTCTTTAAGCAGGTTCTGCAGGTACACCGACCGGGCTGCGGTGATCTCGTATGCAGAGGATGCAGACTGGGTAGCGCCCTCTGCCTGCTGTAAGCGCAGAGCAGCTGTAGTCAGAGCTCGCCGCGATGACAGCTGGATATGAGTAGGGATGCGGGTAGATGCGATACGAAGAGCACGAATAGAAAACATTTTTGGAAAATTAGAGCAAGAGAAAAAAATTATTTTGAAGATGTAAAAAAAAAAGTGGAGAAGCAATGAAGAGGTAGCAAGAGAGAGAGAGAGGAGGAGGAAAAGTGGGAAAAGGGTGCGGGTTTTATAGGCACAGACCAGCCGCTTTGTCCCACTCTTTTTTTTTCTGATTTTTTTTTCAGCTGGATGGAAAGAAAAATAAAGAGGTGAAAAAAACGCTAGATCTATCGATAATCGAGGATGCACATTTTGTAGCTTTCTGTTCATCCGAGTGTTTCCGAGACACGGGGCAAAAAGGTCGAATCACCGGGCGCGTTTGAAAACATCCGCAAGAACGCAAAGAATGGTAAGTGCAGAAAAGAGGAAACTTTTATTTTTTGAGCGCTCAAAATGGCAATACAATGCTGCAACAATAGGCATATTTCACACTCGGCCTTGTTCTGTTTAAATTGGAGCAATGACGGCATCGGCAGCAGTTAGACAAACACATCTTCGGAACGCGACTGCCAAAAAAAAAAATAATTACTGCTTCTCTGCAAGAGAAGACTAGAAGCATAAAAAAAGCAGTCCTTTTTTTTTGGCTGCTAAAACAATTGGCTACAATGCCCATTTTGCCATTTTCCACGCCAACAACATCCCCTTTTTCCCTGCTTTTTTTTCTATTATTTTTGTATCTTTGGAGAAAACACTTTGGCATCGCAGTCACAGCGTGTCAAATTCTAAATGACGCATGGAGGGTTTTTATTTATTCTTGTGAGCAATATAATAAAGCCTGATGCAGAGGGACGCAGCGGCCGCATCATCTGCGCAGTTTTGCCCAGACAGCAAACAAAAAGGCTGGTTCGAGTATCCCATTTTTTTCTCTCTGTTCTTAGTCAACGAACAGAGAGCTATGAAATGCGTCATCACATGGCAGCCAGTGCACAACAAGTAAAAAGAAGCTAAAAGCAGCAGCAGAACCAAAAAAAAAACTTTAGCCTTCCCACCAAAAGCCTTCACTCTTGCTGGTATGGGAACTTGTTCTTGCTCCTTACCTGGCCTTTTTTTGCGTCTCTGGGCAGAAAAAGCAAAAAAAAGGCAGCGTGACTGTAGATCCAGGCATTCCTTAAATGCACGGATTGGAATGAACAGGCCAGTGAAATCGCGCGCTGGCCCGATTTCCTTCCTTTCGGACAAGCAAGTGGAAAAAAAGTAGCAAGTGAGTTTTGGGGAATTGGTCATTTATCCTTTTGGATAGCATGTTCTGCTTGGCTTGTGCTTTGCTCGGCTTGCTCCGGCGTTTAACGTTATTCCCGCACCCGGGTATTATTGCAGCAAACAGGAGAGAAACAAAGAACAAAAGCCAAGAAAGGCCTTTTGGCCGGTAAAAGCGTGTTCTCTCTTTCATTTTTTTTTTATATTTTGATCAAATCATTAGAAATGTCGAATGATTTCCGGGTTATAGCCCATGCGGAACCCTAGACAGACTCGGACACATTCCCACCATTCATATTTCTTCTTTCTCAGAGATATCTGCACGAAATGCAAAGAAAAAAAAAACACATATTGTCAGGATGCTAAAAAAAGTTTGTCTTGAAATATACATTGGAAAATAAAAATATTTTTAATACACTCGTTTTATAGCCCTATAATAAATTTTCAGTGGTGCAAAGCTTCCTCAGGCATCCACTGGTTAGGCTCATGCAGACCTTCCTGGACCTCGCGGCTCACAGTCTCAATGTTCTCCTTGCGCCAGGGCGCCTGGGAGTCATCTGTTTTGAGCAGATCCATCAGGTACCGCTGCTCCTCGAGAAGAAGCTTGACATACTCGTCGTGCGTCATTCCGTCCATGCGCGTGTACACGGATGTGTTGGTGTATGAGCGTGTCTGTTTGGCTGCACATATGGCTGGTGGTGCCAGGATCCGCAGCATCCGCCGCGATCCGCGTGAAAGACCCGCCGTGCGGGCTGCTGCTGCTGCTGCTGAAGAAAATGCCAGTGAAATCATTGGATATAAAAATGAAATAATAAAAGGATTTTAAAAAAGATTGATGGAATATACGTTTTTTGTCTTGGATAAAAAGATGTAGGAAGAGGGGAGAGAGAAGCAAGGCAAAAAAAACCCAGCGACAGAGGGGCCTAGACCTTTATACCAAAAGTCAGGATGATTTTTTCTGTACTTTTTTCTTTTTAGCATGAGAAATTGTTGTTTGACTATGTGACACACACGCACACACACGATAAAAAAATGACAAACATATTTTTGTATCTCAGAGCCTTTACAAGTGTTTAATTTTTTTTTTCTCCGTGTCGCAAAAAAAACAAAACAAAAAGGGCAAATGACTAGCTGGCGTATGTATATAGCTGGCCAATCGAACCTCGCCTTTTCTGGCAATTGCAAGGTAAGTTTTGCGCCAGAGTTTTTTTGCTGTCCACATGTCTGGGTTGTTGCGCAAAGATGCTTTAAGTTTTGGGCTGCGTGCTTGCTGCACAGTGGCCGATGAATCGGGAAGCTTTGCCCAATTGGTAATTGAATCCCTGACTGGGCAGATTTGCAGTCGGAGGTGTGACGACAGGGCGCCTTTGCTTGGTTTTTTGCTTGGTTCTTTCCGTTTAGTGACCGCTGGCCACTGGCACGAAATGCATAAGAGAATAGCTGGAGGCGATTTGGCTGTATAGCATGGACCACCTGACAGCCGCCTCTTTCTCCCATTTGCGCTTATCCAATTCAATCGATCGATCGATCGATCAGTCTTCCATGGCAAGCAGCACCTGGCGGATGGTGTGCGTGGCCTTGAGGATGTTTTTTCTAAACTTGGCCGACACCGGGATCAGAGGCACGCCATCGGGGATCATGCGCTGCCACCGCTCAAAGTTGTCGCGCGCCATCGGTCCCGCATCGGCCTTATTGGCAACGACCACCGACGGCCTTGTGACAAGCTCCGGGCTGTACAGCTCCAGCTCATGGCGCAGCGCCTGGTAGTCGGCCCACGGCGCTGGGCTTGCCACATCGACGATAAACACCAGCAGGCGGCTGCGCTCTACATGACGCAGGAACGAGTGGCCCAGGCCGACGTTGCGGTGCGCGCCGGGAACCAGCCCGGGGATATCAGCTATTGTGAGCTGCCACGAGTCGGCAAAGTCGACAGTGCCGATGTACGGGTTCAAAGTGGTGAACGGGTAGGGCGCGACCTGCGGGTGTGCGTTGGACACGGAGCGCAGAAACGTCGATTTGCCAGCATTGGGCATCCCCACGAGGCCGACGTCCGCGATGGTCTTGAGCTCCAGATCCAAAGTGCGCGCAAATCCTGCCAGTCCACGCAGTGCGTAGTGCGGCTGCCTGTCGCCCGGTGCGTTGAAATGCGGGTTGCCCAGGCCGCCCAGGCCGCCACCCGCAACCAGTGCGCGCTGCCCATGGGCCACCAGATCGACGCTAATTGGCTCGCCGTGGCGTAGGGCCCACAGATGCGCCTTGAACTCCGCCGGGATCCTCACGCCCTTGAGGTCATTGCGGTCCTCCCACCGCGGGTAATGCACGAACAGCGCGTTCTTCTCGTTCATCCTGCGGCCCTCCTCCCTCTGCACCTGCTTTTCAAGGCCATCCAAAAACCCCCCGTCCAGCGACTGAGCCGGCTCCCCCTGCCCTTCTCTTATCTCGCGAACCATCGTGCCCCGGGGCACCCTGACCACCAGGTCGTTGCCCCCAGCCCCATGCATACCCTTGCCCCTGCCGTTTCCCCCCGCCTGTGCCCGCATCTGCTGCTTGACGCAACTCAGGCTGGTTTCGTTCTCGTCTACCTCGAACCACACGTTGCCGCCGTCGCCGCCGTCGCCACCGTTCGGTGGGCCCCGGGGCACGAACACGTCGCGAAAGAAACTGACGCATCCGTCGCCGCCGTGCCCGCCCGCCACGGTGCATCGCAGGCGGTCGATAAAGTTGCGCCCGCCTTTCTTGAGCTTCCACTCCACGCCAACATTGCCTGTCGCCGTGTCCTCGGTGTTTCCGTTTGTTATGAGTGACGCTGCAGATATTTTTTGCTGCCTGCTATTGGCCAATGCCTGTGTGCTGTGCTGTCTGCGTCTGTGGTGGATATGTCGGCTGCTGTCGGTGGTTGCTATCAAGTGTCCTGGCGCTCGGTTTGCCCCGTGCCTTGTAATCATTGTCGCTGTGTCTGAGGCTTTTGCTGTATTAGCGCCCAGCCTGATAACGCAAGATACTGCAGATAACATCTTTCTTTCTTCTGTGCGAGGGTGGGGGAAATCTCTGCTGCTGCTCTCCTGAGTGATCCTTGTTCAGTGTGTTGCAATAAGCCCTAGTTATTAAAAATAAAATATATATTAGAATAATAAAAGAATAAAAGAAGAGCTCTGTTGAACCCAAGAAAAAACCTAACTTTTTTTTTTCGACATCGTTGATCGAGATCGCAAAAAATTGCATGTCTGCTTTTTTTCCCCTTTGATCAGACATCATGGTAAGCAATGAAGATCAAGAAGGGAATATCGGTTCAAATACGCTATGCCTTTTCTTTCTTCTATCACTTATCTCATTTAATATTCTTTTTTATTTGTAAATATCTACATCTACAGCAACCATGGCTCTGGCGATCGCGGCAAGACGCCTGGCTGCAGCATCCATCCGCATCCTAAGACACAAACCCAGCTTAATACCACCAATAATCGATCGCAGCTTCACATCCTGTTCTCCATCTTATTCAGAAAAAATATCGTCCTCCAGTCTTCTTAACATACGAAATCTCGGCATAATTGCGCACATCGATGCAGGCAAAACCACGACAACCGAACGCATGCTGCACTACGCCGGCTACACCCGCTCGATCGGCGACGTCGACGACGGCGACACAGTCATGGACTACCTGCCAGCCGAACGCCAACGCGGCATAACCATCCAGTCCGCAGCAATCACGTTTGGATGGCGCGACTGCCAGCTTAATCTGATCGACACGCCGGGGCACGTTGATTTCACCGTGGAGGTCGAAAGAGCCATGCGGGTATTGGACGGTGCAGTGACTATTGTGGATGCCGTGGCGGGCGTCCAGGCGCAGACCAAGACTGTGTGGGCACAGGCCACACGTTACGGGATACCCCGCGTGGTGTTTATTAATAAGATGGATAGGGACGGAGCTAACTGGCGAAAATGCGCCAGGGATGTTCAGGAGAAACTGGGCGCCAGGCCGCTTGTCCTCATGATACCAGAGAACTCTGAGCACTGGGTACGTCTGAAGGGAAAGAATTTGGAAACCTGGCTTGATATCGTGACCATGGAGAGAATTGTCTTTGACATTGCCGCCGACAACACCGGGTCTACTGTCAGACGCATGGCTCTGACGGAGGACAGGTATCCGGAGGCATATGCTGCTGCTGCTGAGGCCCGGGTGCAGTTGGTCGAGAGTTTGGCGGAGATTGACCATTTGATCGTCGATGTTTTCCTGAGCGACTCTGTCGATGGCGACCATCTTGCTGTGCCCGCAGAGGAGATTAGCAAAGCCATCCGCAGGGCTACGCTGGCGTCATTGGCATGCCCAGTGCTCCTGGGCGCGTCGTTTCAGAACATCGGTGTCCAGCCGCTGCTCGACGCCATCATCGACTATCTCCCGTCGCCCGCAGACAGGCCACTGCCCCTCGCAACAACAAACACTTTGATGGCCAATAAAACCAAGAAATCATCCAAGGATATTTCTAATTCACTGGTCGAGGTGCGGCTGGAAGCGCAGGACAAGCTGGTAGCCTTTGCCTTCAAAGTCATCGTGGACCAGCAGCGCGGGCCCATGGTTTTTGTGCGCGTATATTCGGGTGCCCTTGATTCCCGGATGACCCTGATCAACGCAACCAGGGGTGGGATCAAGGAACGCGCCACAAGACTGCTGCAAATGTATGCCGATACTACCGAGGAGATCCAGTCGATCCAATGCGGGCATATCGGCGTAGTGCTTGGTCTCAAGCAGACCAAAACCGGCGATACGCTTTTACACCCGCAGCATCCGGCATTGGCCAAATCCAGCATCAAGGCTGGTAAGAAACAGAAACCCACAAGTGCTTTGGGCGATTCTGCGGTGCCTGTTGGCTTGCAGCTGCATGGAATCGAGGTTCCCCCGCCAGTGTTTTTCTGCTCCGTCGAGGCCGATTCGCCACAAGACGAGAAGCCGCTGGAAGAGGCACTGGCCAACCTGACCCTGGAAGACCCATCTCTGCATGTATCGCAAGATGTGGAGACTGGGCAGACGCTGCTCAGCGGCATGGGCGAGCTGCACCTGGAGGTGATCCGCGACCGCCTGCTCAACGACATGAAAATCAATGCGCGTTTCGGCACCATGCGGGTGTCCTATCGCGAGATGCCCGGTAAACCAGTTTCCGCGGACTTTGTCTATGCAAAGGAAATTGCTGGCAAAGCAGCCAGGGCATCGATGAAGGTGGCTGTGCAGCCAGTTGACGAGCACTCGGGCGGTGACGGAAGCGGCAATTTAATTAGGAATGAGGAGGAGGTTCTGGCCGCTAGTGACGGGAATTTAATCCACGTCGAGATGCCCGCCAAGGGACTGAGCAGCCAGGAGAACGCAGTGGTGGTGGTTGCTGCACACAGTGAGCAGTTCGAGGCTATCCGCTTGGCGATTATCGAGGGTGTCCAGGCTGCTTTGTTCCGCGGTTCTCTTTTGGGATTCCCCGTAGCCAGATCATACGTGCTGGTCTCCAAAATAGGGTATTACGGTGACGAAATCTCCACGTTGGCTGCCTATCGCGCGTGTGCGGGCCAGGCCGTGCACCAGGCAATGGGGGCCAGCAGTCCGGCACTTCTGGAGCCTATTGCACGGGCCACAGTAATGTGTCCCGAAAGGCATATCGGCGCTGTGCTCAGCGACCTCAATGGCTTGCGCCGTGGCCGTGTTCTGAGCCTGGACGATTCGGATGCTGATGGAATAGATTCCACCAGCATAACAAAGGTGCTTGTGGCAGAGGTTCCCCTGAGCACCATGGTGGGTTACTCGTCGCAGCTCAGGAGCTTGACCGCTGGCTGCGCTGCCTTTACCATGGAGGTCGTGGGGTTTGGGCCCATGTCCATGCAGCAGCAGCAGCAGATCATGAAAGAAGCCCGAGGATACTAGTAAAAAATGATAAAATAAAATAAAATATTGCAAATATTAGTTCTTGCTCCATTTTTTTTCCACAGAATATTGCACAGAACATGGATTTGCAAATAAATGCTTGCTTCATTTCCATCCCTCTTTCATGGGTAGAATGATGAGCATAAAGTTATAATAAAAATAAATAAAATATAGCAGAGGCTTCTTTAAAACAACTTTCTCCTTTGCTATTTTATTGTTTTTTTTATGACTTTATACTTTTTATAATATATGCTATTTAATTCTGGCTATCTTGAATATATTTATTTATTTATTTATTTGTGTATTTTTATCCATGCACAATGATATAAAGTAGTTACATTTGATACTTTATTGTTGCTATTGTTGTGTTGACAGCAAGATTATAAATAATAAAGGAGTATTCAACTATAGGCAACAGAATAGATTGTAAAATAAAAGATTTATTAGAAGACAAGACTTCACTCCCTGGTGGAGATGAAACCTCAGTTTAAATAGAAATGTCAATAAAAATGTAAACAATTGTGAAAGTGTCAAATGTAGTGATTACAAAGGGTCATATCCCTTTGCAATTGTGAATAACCTACAAACATCAAACATTCATGATTGAAACAACCCCAAGGACAACAAGAACTCATTCTCAATCAGGCAAACCACTGCTGCATCCCTCCATCATTTGTGACAACCAATTTCCTCTTGATACAGCATCATGATCATCAGCCACAGCACTGGCCACCTCCAACACTATATATTTTGAATTTACTCATAAACTAGAAGGTAAGTTATTCATTGTCTTTTTTTTTTGAAGAATGGGCATACTTGCATATTGTGGTTTGGTCCCTTTCATATGGAGCAGGCACAATGCTATTTTTTTATGTTACAATGTTAAAAGTATCAGTGCTGCCTTGTACAGAGGCCTTGCACCTGGCCTGTGAGCATCACATCTTTTGCACATGTCTCTTGACTTTGTCAGCAAGCAGTTCTTGTATTTGCTATAACTTCTCATTGTTCTAGATCAACTATGCATGCCATTCTCTACCCTTTCTCTGCCCTTTGCTTAGCTTTTTTTTATCAATTTTTTTGTTGTTGTCAAGCAAAATGCATCAGGCTTTTCAATTTATCTCAATTTGCCATTCTTTTCTGTTTCTCCATTTTACTCCAATATATTTCACCTTTTTTTCCTTTATGCATTTTGTATTTTTCCACAGACCATTGAGTAGCCATTTACAGGGGTCACCAAAAGTCCTTGTCCTTTTGCAAGTAAAGTTTATTAAACTAAATATAATCACCATTATTATAAATAGCTTCCCAGCAGCATCTTGTCCATTCTTGAAAACAGACCTTAAAATCACTGGGCTGCAGTGAACTGAGCTCTTTTTCCTAAGCATTTTTGGCTGCATCAATTGACTCAAATTTTATGCTATGCAGCTTGTTCTTGATATGCAGGAACAACCAAAAGTTGCATGGTGCAAGATCTAGTGAGTGGGGTGGTGCTGGTAATGTTTGTATTCCAATTGAGTCAATGTTGTTGAAAAAACAAAAATATTTCTTTTTTCGGAATTATATTGATTTATTTTTATAGTATGTCGGCACACACTAATTTATGGGTTGACTCAGCTCACTTCCAAACTGCTACAGAACAGCTTATCAAGACTTTATTTTTTCAAGTATTTTTCTACTCTTTCAAGATCTATTTAAACCATCGTTTTACAAGAACTCTCTCAAGATTTCTTTGTCTTTGCTTTTCTTTATATTTTCATTTTTTCTTTAATATATACTTCTGTTTGTTTGAAGACCCACACATAAGTATACATTTTTTTTTTTCAATATCTGCCTGCATATCAAACCAGCAACCTCATGCCATGGGCTACTGCAACTGATTGAGACACCATGGCACTCCTGGTCAGACATCAGCATGGACTTCATCACACAGCTGCCTGAGTCCAGAGGTTTCAATACCATCTTTGTGGTAGTATACTGCCTCACCAAAATGACTCACTGCATACCAACTACCAGCCAAATGTCAGTGGAGCAGACTGCTGAATTATTCATGCACAACATCTTCTGACTTCACAGCATGCCTGAGTCAATCATCTCTGACTGAGATGTCAAATTCACCTCATCATTCTGAAAAACACTCATGGGCCATCTGCAGACAAAGCTCAAATTGAGCACTGCTCATCACCTGCAAACTGATGGCCAAACTGAATGGGCAAACCACACCATTGAAGCTATGCTTAGATCCTGGGTTGACACCCAGAAAACTGATTGGCACAAGCTCCTACTACTAGCAGAATTTGCATACAACTTGTGCAAGAACAAAACTACAGGATACATGCCATTCTACATAAACTATGGCCTGGAACCACATATGCCTGCCACTCTAAACATGGACATGACAGACAATGATTTATCTGCAACCAGCAGAGCAAAGCAGATCAAAGCCCTTGTGGACTCAGCTAAACAGTGCATGGTCAACAATTTCAAATTAGTAGCTGAGTACTACAATGACAATCACATGGAGTGCAATCTACAGAAGGGGGACATGGTCCTTATTTCCTGCCATGTTGCTGATCCAGAATACCTGAAGAACAGTCCCTCTGCCTTTGATCACAAATGGATTGGACAATACAAGGTATTGGATCACATAGGCAACAATGCACTACATCTGGAGCTGCCTGATAAATGGTGCACACCCCCAGTCATATCAGTGGCACTCATCAAACCATACAAATCATCTAAATGGTTTATCTGGGCAAATAATCAACCATCAGACACAACTGTAATTGATGGCCAAGAACATACTATTGAGGAAATCATCAATCATTGCACCCACAACAGAAAGAAACAATATCTAGTGTGCTGGAAAGGATTTGGTCCTGACCATGATGAGTGGCTCACTGAAGATCAACTTTCACATGCAAAAGCTAGTCTTCATGAGTAGCTTATGCACCTTGGAGGACCAAGTACAGGCCTAGAAGGGGTGAGTGTTATATGATCTAATTGCTCAGCCACCCTGATCTCTCCCTCCTCTTATATAAGGAACCCTATGCCTTCCTCCATGGATAGATCCTGGTTGGCTTTTCTAGTTATTTCTATTTTATTTAATATATTGATATTCTCATTTAACAGTGACAATTAAAAATGTTTGACTTTTATATTTAGAAATAATATTTTAAAAAGCAAAGCATTATTAAAAAAATGTTTTTTTTTGAACTTTTCTTCAATATATGTGTAGGCTTTTGAAACAAGGCAAATGCATTCAAGGCAATTTCTTTATGTGCTTGTAGTATGTTTATTAAAAAATTTTAGCCATCATTTATTTGTAAAAAAAATATTGCCATTATACTCTTTATTTTTTTATTAAAAGTACTCAATTTTCCAGGTATCAGAGATATTGGTGCCTCTGATAGCTTGCCATGCAGGTAGATAATGGTCATTTGTTCGAACAGTAATTATGTGGTCTATACCATTTGGCTTGACCAGACGGACCTTGACATCACATCCTGGATATATGCCAGAAGAAAATTCCTCATTATTGGCTACCAATTGGTTGTATAATTCTTTTTCTGGACTCCTAAGCTGCTTGATGACATTTACCAGGTCTTCCATTGAATAGATTGGTTTGTCATTAATCTCAGTAATATAGAACTGGTATATCTGAGCTTCACGATTTCCAGAAGAGGCAACATGGCTACAGAATGAAAACACTTGAGAAGGAATCTTTGTCGTTTTTTGCTTGATATTAAGCCAAGGCTCTTGAAGGAAAAATCCAGCCCAAAAAACAACTTGATGAGTACTATCATAAACTAATGTAGTTGTTGGTATATTTACAACCATTTCTTGTGCATATTTCTAACAATGGTCAGTTCAACTGATGCATGACCAATAAAGCCAGCAAGGTCATTGACATGCCTGGCTCTTTGTCCATTGACCTTGAGAACTAAATCACCAACTTGTAAGGACTCTATGTTGTCTTCTCGTTTCTGAAGAATGCTTTTGACAACAAACATATTTTTTATGTCTGTTGAAGAGTTGAGCCAAATGTCATTGATATGACATTTACCTGCATTTAGGGCCTCTGCTTCTTCTAAAGGAATAGTTCCAAATTCGACATCTAAAACACCAATATCTTTGATAGCACATGGCAAATCTACTGTAAGCAATTTGCAGATATTCTCCAATAGTGAAATGTCTAAACCAAGGAACTTGTTGGCATTTCTTTGTTCACAAGTAGGAAGACTTGTATATAGCCCAGCAATGTTTCCCTTGCTATTGCAGACAATCCCTAGTCCATATTTGTTAATGTTTGGTTTCCTTGACAAAATAAATTGTTCAATATTGTGGTAATGGCTGATTGTGCAGCATTCACATACTGAAGGATGATAAGTGCTTCGGCACAAAATCTCTGTCTTTTCAACCCCAATTTTGCCCTCATCCTTTTTATCAAAAACAACAGAAACAGTCTAGCTGAGCAAGTTGATTGCCTTGAAATCCCTCAAATATGTTCAGCTCGGATACTACAATATTTTTAGAGCAATTCTGCAAAATTGCAGGATCATATTTAAGGAAAGACACTGGATACAGTGAATGTGAATAGGCCACAGTAGCAGGCATGCTGATCATACCATCAAATGAAACACTAACTATTGCCATTGGATTTGTTACAAGATTAGTACTACAAATAATCAGACCATATTTATAATTGATAACAAGACCAGCTCCAGTAAAAACGGCTGACTCCAAGTTTCCACTTGCTGCACAAATATTGTGACTGCTAATTTTAACAGTGCTTTGTAAAACCTTTTTAATATTTGCAGCTTGTATGTCCATCTCAGCCTGATTGGCTTTTGATTCAGCTGAA
>JANBOH010000131.1:0-40081 GCA_027478445.1 Coemansia asiatica | reverse complement strand
GGAGATACTACAAGTGCCAGTGCACGAGCTTTGTCGCTTGGCGCATCAACTCGAGACTCGGAGTAAAGTTCCACAACATGTACAAGGGTCCCAACTGGGGAAACGCAAACACATGGGACAATGCAGCTCGCCAGACTGGTGTGCCTGTTAACAGTAAGCCTGTGCCCGGATGCGTTGCTCAGACTAACGCTGGTAAATATGGCCATGTTGCCTGGGTTGCCAAGGTATCAGGCAACAGCGTGACCATTGAAGAATACAACCACAGCGGCACTGAGAAATACAGCACGCGCACTGTTCCCAAGAGCACATTCAACTACATCCATGTGAAGGTTTAACTCCTAATTGATTTTTTATTTCAATTCATTTTATTCGAGTATCAGCCAAAATAAACTTGTTCTTTCTTAATAAACACATCAATATAGCAAGAGCTCAAATATCGAATTTTTGCATTTTGTCAACCTGAATGTACATATTGTTAATTCACTTGCTTGTGAAGAGGACGACACTGAAGAGTCTTTATACACGAATACCTTTGTTATTAAAATTGATTTACTTTTTTCTCTAATAACAGTAGCAAAACAAAAAAAAACAACTTGGGATTCAGAAACCTTTGGTTTACTGCGGCGTGTGAATCATCATCGCATTTTTTTTTCTGTCGGTTTGTCTTTCTAGACTGATCGATTGCTGCGGTAAAAAATTTCCAATCTTATTTTATCAACTCCTAAATGGACCAAGCTTATATAATTTTTTTTTGAAAAAAAATCTCAAATTTACCGTCGTTTTTTTATATTACCTCTTTCCCCCATCCAAACAAAAAAATTTTTTTTTTGCTTTTTAAAAATTATAATATTATTATCATTTTTTCCCTTTTTTAAGTCTTTTTCATTAACATTATCTTTAATATTTTTGTCAGATATCTAAAGTCGAGATTTAGCAAGCATAAGAAAAAATAATTATGGACTGTTTTTTAGCAACTACGCACAGCCGTTGCACCAGTAGTACAGATCTTGAGGAGATGCAAGGGTTGAGGAAGCGCGATGAAACTAATATTAATACTGGGCGCGATTTTAGTGAATTGTCTCCATCTGAACGCGATGCCTTTTTGAGTCTTATTGAGATAGATTTTCGTCGACATATAGCTGAAACAAGACCGACTACAGGGTTTGTCTTCTATCCTAGCACGCGTCAGATCACAAGGGCAATCACCACTTTGTATGAAACACTGGCCAACATTGATTTCTCCGATGTTTTTAAATGATACTCATGCACACACACGCAAACATTATAGATATACATATATAATTTGTTATGGAATATAAAGCCACTATATTTCTACTTTAAAAATGTAAATAAAAAAGAGTACAAAAGTAATAAAATTGTATATATATATAAAAAAAGAAAAAGCCAGACTCGCTTACTCAGGATCAATCATGCTATTGAGCTCTCTGGTTATCTCGTCTAGCTGTAGCTGCAGCTCGCTGATTATGTGCAGGGTCTCCATGGTCAGTGCATATACGCTATTAATATTCTCGGCCAAGACGCCGTCTTCGGCGCTAGATACATCCGCGGGATCAATTAACCGAATAGCAGTCGATTCGGTGTTTGTGGTGTCCGTTGTCGAGTTGATCATTCGCCACTCGACCAGCTCTTGCTCGAGAAAGCGAAGTCGCTCTGAAAGCTGAGCCTGTTTTTCAACCAATTCGAGCTCGCGCTCTTTTTGACGCTGGCGCGAGCGCCGTGCTGCCTCGCGGTTACGCTTACGTCGTCTGACCTGAGCCTGTTCCAAAACAGTTTGGGGAGTTAGCAGGTTGCTTAAATCCTCTTTCCACATCAATGCATTTGCCGAATCAGCTCTACTATTTAAGCATTGCGGATCTACATCTTGAGTCGATATATCGATGTCTTTGCCAGCATCGACATCAACATCGGCGTTGGCTTCGACGTTCAGCGAGCAATCAAATATCTCGAGACTCTCGTGGCTATTATTGCTGTCATTGCTGCCACTACTGCCTGTGTCGCTGTTCAAACTTTTTACTGACCCTGAGCGCCGGCGGCCAGCGTTTGCCAACTCGATTTGGCTTTCTTTATAAGACTTGTCGTTTCCGCGGTCGCTAACTGGCTGCTGCTGCTTGTCATTGTTTTGTCCAGCATTCATTCTATTTTTCTATTGCCGATCGCTAGCTTTCTGTGTATCAAAAACAAGTTAGAGATAAAGAAAAAAAGAAAGTGAGAAAGTGAGAAAAAAAAGAGAGATAGCAGTAGAGATATAGTATTGCTTTTTAATCTAATGTCTCAGAAAGAGTAGTGGTTTATGCTAGTCAGCAGAGAAATAAAATAAGCTCTTTAATATATATATATATATATTTCAACTTGTGTGCGTATATGTGTGTGTGTGTGTATTGGTTTATATAGAAAGTTTTGTCAGATAAATAAGTGGGGATAGTTGGTGCAAGTTTTTTTTTTTGCAAGATTTCGGATCCGTACACGGGAAAAGGGAGATACCGTTACAAGGCAAGTAAAGAAAAAAGAAACAAGGGAACAATCAGCCAAGAAAAATACCAATTGTGCTCAGAAATATGAGTATTCACGAGGAAAAAAAGGGGGGGCGTAAATAAATAGAATAGCAGTTTGGTTAAGCGCTAGTACCAAAAATGAGGGAATAGGGTATGTTTTTATAATAGAACATTGATAATGTAGACCAGATGAGTGCTTATATTTATATGGCCAGTGAGTTACAAAGCAATCAAAACAGGAAAATAAAAAAAGGCATTAACAAGGGATCTATAAAAATGTTGTCAAGCAATAGTTACTTTCTTTAAAAAAGAAAAAATAAAGGAATGCTAGTTGTACCAGGGAATAATGTGTCTACATCGAAAAAGGCAAAAGTTCTTTAATTGCTCCACCAATTTCAGCCAGTAGGAAAATTGCGGATTAGACGCACAAATTGTCTCTGTATGGTTACTGACACACCTGGGTATTTAGAACAAACTAGCTAGACCGAGGGCCCTGTGGACCTCGCATCATTAGGTTGCCGCGTTATTGGCACGGTCCAGCTGCTGATTATTTGCAAGGCTTTTGCGTTGCGCCTTTGTCTTGAGAAAATGATTAAAGGGGTAAAAAAATAAGGGTTGTAAGTGAAAAAAGAATGGCACGGCGTCAACCATAGTCACTCATTCATTATAGAAGCATGAAAAGAAAAAAATCGTAAGTTTATTTTTTTTTAGAAAGTAGACAAACAACCAACCAGCTTTTTGCTCTGAGAAAAATAGGAATGTATTCGGACAAAACAAAACAAAACAAGCAATGGTTTTTCTACGGTTGTCAATCTAAAATAAAATCACAACAACGATTGAATTGCCAATCAAAAAAAGGAAACGATTTCCGGCCACCATTTCTACTTGTTGGCTGAGCATGATAAGAAATAAAAAGGCATAAAAAATTTTGCAAAAAAAAAAGGCTTTTTGTAAATAAAAAAAAAAGCTAATCAGACCGATAGAGATAAAACCGTAGCTTGTTTGTCCACTTATGACCAATTGTTTGTCAGGAAAAAAAGATAACAGCAATACGTCAGTCTATTAACCACACTTTATCATTTTTTTCGACTCATTCATCAATTATTCAGAAACTGCAATCAGGAGGGAAAATAAGTGGGTCTTTACTTTTTTTATGTTAAAATGGGATTGATTGCCAGTTCCAAAAGTAGAAGCTGATACCAGAGCAATTTGTAAACTTATTTTTCATAAAAAGAAACATACTTGTACAATGGAGTATAGATCAACTACCAGCAAAAGGAATTTAAATTAAATTGTGGTAGTTTGCGGATTTGGCGAACCAATAATTTATCATATTTACCTGAATCAAGGAAAAATAAAAAAATGGCTGGTTTATCCTTCAGATGGTTTTGCCTTATCCGACTTTATGACAACAGTAACAACAATGCAATGTTTTATATATATATATATATATTTTACAATGGATCAGGTTCTAGACAGAGAAGTCTGCAAGTGACGAAAGCTGTTTTTACACTTTGAGAAAAAAAGATTAAGGAAAACAAATAAAGACCAAGTGGCTAATCGGTAGGTTGTGAGTGACAATAGTGGTGGATGAGTGACCTTGAGAGAAAGTTTCAATTTCATGAGCAGAAACTAAAGAAAAAAAAAACAAGAGAGTATGTTTTGTTTAATTTTCTTTACAAGGTGTAAAAAAAACACAACTACACTCAAACCAACACATACATATACACAAACACAAACAAAAGCATGCCTAGGTGGAGAAATAAACAAAGGATAAATACTTTTCCGGTTCTATGCGAGGTACGTACATGGACACTACAACCGGTGTTTTGCGTCAAGCAGTTCGGTCGCCACTAAGCGGGGTGAACAGGTACGATTCGATTGCCACTGAAAGTGCGATGTGTAGAAGAGGGTAAGGGTATATACAAAAGCGGGGCAGTAGTTATCAGTTTAAAAAGAAAAGAAGTATAACAAAAGAAAAATTAAAAAGAAAGACCAAATCAAGCGATGAAAAAAAAGGTACGAAACAGCTTGCATTAAAAAAATAACCAAATATAAGAGGAAAAAAAGAAAAGAAAAAGAGACAAGGAGCAAAAAAGAACACCGATGTAAACCAGAATTGAATCAGACAGAAGTGGCGGATCCAACCAATGGGAGAGCCTGGAAACCATGAGTGCTTGGCTTGTAATTCGTCATTCAGAATAAAAAAGAGGAAGAAATAAGGAAACAGAACCAAAACCTGTCTCGACTCTCCACCTGAGAATCCTTTAGAAGTAGTTGTTGAGCTGCTTGTCTTCACACAATAAGCCTTGCCGAGCCCACAAAGAAAATAGTATGCAAAAAAAACCCCTTCGCCCTCTGCTGGGGGAGAAAGGGTGTGTTGTTGTTTTCTTGGTAAAGAAAAATAATGGTAATAATAACAAGCAGCTGATCTGCCTTTTTTTTTATCATTCTCTCATTTGTTGCTTCTTTGCTTGTTAGCAAATACCATGGAAATTGTGTTTGTTTATACACATTCTCCCACACTTTAATTGCTTCGCTTGTATACTCTTCATATATATATATATATATATATATTTTTCAAGATTCAGGATCAAATGGTTGTAGCAAAGACAACAACAAAGCCGCAAATCATTTTATAAAAAGATATAATCGTTGGCATTTTTAAAGCATTTATATATGCGGCACATAGCCCCCCTTCAAGGTCTTTTATTCTTGCCAGCTAAAATACTCCATTAGTTGGTAAATGGACCACGGGAATACGGTGCGTGCTTTGTAGACCAACTAATTAAAGACATGTAAGCTGAAGCAACTGAAATACAGAAAGATTATCGGCCACTGGTCAAATGCAAAAAAAAAAGAGGGAGTGCAGCAATTTCGGTACTTTTCTGTTATGAACCGGATACACGCCGAAAAGGAAAAAAAAAAACAGGTTTAACGTATGTAGCTGCTGAAAAATAATGTATTCCTTACCTGTGATTTGATGGAGATGTCCATCTATGCCAATAAAGCCATTTTACATTATCCAGGACACAAAGTCTCCAATCGAAGCAGTATTTAATTCTGTTCCATAAAAAAGTCTACGCCACAGCGGCTTGTAATTGGACTGATATGTCAATTTGTAAAAAAAAAGAAAGAAAACATAAACAGTTGCTGGATCTCAGTATGGAATCTAGAAGAAAAAAGTATGTAAAAATGATTTGTCTTTAGAATGACTTTGTTTGTGGCTGCTAGATATAGGACAAGAGTGTGTCCCAAACTTGTAGTATAATAACAAAAAATAATTCTTTTTTCCTTTTTTTTCCCCTGCACTTTGATACATAATTCCAATGATTTAGTGCATCTATTGTTTTAAGCTTTCCTGTCCGGTTTTCTCTTTTCAGTTTAGCTTTTTCGTATTTACCAGTATTTGGAAAATTAGTTTATAAATAAAATTAATAAAAGAAAATCTTTACAAGAAAAAAAATAAGGGAATAAAATGATGTTAACAAATGGATGCTATATTGCCTTTTCTTTTCTCCTATTTTGGCTATACCTCAAATGTTTGCGGCGTAATATGCTCATCGGATTCAGAGTGGTTCAGAGTCGATGTTTGGCTGCTGGTCGAGTGTCTCTTTCTGCGAAGCTCTTCTTCCCTTTGAAGCCAGCCACTGCTGACATCCACATCCTCATCGCTAAGAGCGCTGTACTTTGAAGGCGTAGTGCCAGTAAGCCAGTTGTAAAAATCAACAAGCAAATAAAAGTAAAAGACAATGACAAAGCAGAAGCTGAGCAAAACAAGCGCATAGGTCGAAATGTCGATTTCCGAGTTTATCAAGAAAAAGACCATGTCGCGGTTTGCGCCCATCAGTGCCATTCCAGAGGCGCACATAAAAAACAAGGGCACATACTGGAAAAATGGCGGCTCGCCACGGTCCTTGACAAAGCCCGAAGCTACAAGCGTTATTTCGCAGATGGTCGATAGACCAAGAAGCACCTGAGCAGCTCCAAAGAAAAAGTGGACACGCGAGGACATGACCACGTCCTGCTGGTGGATAATCATCGAGATGCCAGTTGCAATGAAGATAATCGATGGAATAGGAGTGCGGAAGCGCGGATGGCTATGAGCGGTCATAAGCACACCCAAAAGACCGCCAGCGAACCATGCGATGCCGATCATTGTGTGCTGCAGGTCCTTGTGCGACCAGCTCTCTTGCTCGTTGCTTGCGCTTTGGAAAAAGTTGTGCTCTGTAAAAGTACCGATCAGCCCAACGGTCACCATGATCAGCGAAATGTAGAACTCTGGTGGACGGCGGATCTCAAGCATCAGGGGGCCAAAGACGCGTACAAACACTAGGAAAACGACCGAGCCCATGATCAGCGCGCTGCCACGAGCAAAATGCGAGATGCACTGGCCAAGATGGCCCTGGGTACATAGATTGAGATAGCGAATACCGCCGAGAACCATGGCCGTGTATGTGAACACGAGCAGGAAAAGTCCAGTTACGCGATAGAGTGTCTCGTTGACAGAAGACCGCTTAAGCACGTGTATATAGAATCCAACGTTTGCTGCGGTCTGGACAAGCAGAAGACACAGCATAAACCAGCCAAAGCGCGCATATGTGTTGTCGAGATGACCGTTGACCCAGCCAAACACGATTCCCAAAAATCCAATGACCGCACCTGACAGCTGGACAAGCGGGTGGTATCTGTGGCGCGCCATTTCCATGACCAGGGCTACAAGGAAAAAAAAAAACAAGAAAAGCTGAGGTATTGGTCGATGAGTGATTCTAGTTCTTAGGCATGGCTTGAATGATTGACATGGTCATGCAATGTAGCAAGCACCACAGCTTGTGCAGCAAAGATGAAAAAAAGAGAGAATTTGGCAAGGCATTCGCGCACATGCACATAATGCACATAGCATATAGCGCACAGCAGCAAGGCATCACGTGTGTCTTGGCGCCGGTGCTTGGCAATCGTGTGCCAGAAAAAGAATACCACAAAATAGTCTAAAAAGGAGGATATTGGAACAGAACAGAACAGAATGAAATGGCGATGGTGATGGCGACAGTGATGAAACTAAACATTAAGAGATTTACATGCTCCATACCTCGCACTATTCTTTTTTTTGTTTTCCCCTGCATTCACAAGCTTGAGCTTGCTATCAAGCCATTTTTTCCGCAAATTCAAAAAGGAAATAATATAAATTTTTTTCGACAAAGTGGAAAAAAAGACAAAATGCAGTGATTACTAATGGCCTGAAGCGTTCTTTTTCCCTGTTGAGCGAAGGAACAAAGGCATGTAGGCATGTATATGTATAGCACAAAGAAAGAAATCCCTGAAATGCTAACGAAAAAATAAACAAGTAAAAAATGATAATGATGATGATGAGCTGAACTTACCAATCGGAAGCAGAACAACAAACCCGATCAGAGACAGCGCAATGTGGACCCTGAGTGCCCAACCCATTGGCTCATCGGGCCAGTGGAAGAACTTTGCCTCTTCGGGAAGTTTTCCAGTAGAGCCCATATGGCCCATTCCATGATTGTCGTCGTCGCCGTGAGCATTGACAAGCGAGGCGCCTAGAATGGCAGCCAGAGCCAGTGCTGTCAATATGTGTAGACGAACTCTGGTTGTGTGTAAAAGAGACATATTAGTCACAGCAGAGAACGGATAATAAGTAAAAAAAGAAAAAAAAAGTCCGAGTAACAAGCGTAACAATGTTAAATGAGCCTAAAAGATAGCTATAGAACAAACAAACAAGTGAAAAACAAACGTTGATGTCGTCAGAAGAGTGCAGGTATTGTGTATTAACCAAGTCTGACGATGATGATGTTTCTATGAACAGAGAGGATGACAAAGCTAAAAAGTCAGAAAAAGCTAACAATCCATTTACATCTTTAAAAAAAGAGAAAAAATAACCAAGTAAAATAAGATGTGAGAGAAAGAAAGAATGAATGAATGAGAAAAAAGCGCAAGCAACCAATATTCTTTAAAACTTTGACAAAGCTTACGAAAAGAAGCGAAAGCATCTGAGCAGCAGAGATGGTGTGCGGCAGTGAAGAAGTGACATATGTAAAGCTGTGCGACTCTGCAATTGCCGCAACATCATTTTACATTTCTATTTTAATTGGAGAAAAAATGCTGAAGGAAAGCCTGTATCTTGGTGTAATTCACGAGCGGAATTTCTGCTTGGCGCTGCATTTCTAATGCAAAAGCCCGTCGGACAACAGCAGCAGCAGCGCAAGCCCATCTTGGACATTTCCTTCCATCTATGAATGATAAGCCTGTCTGCGTATAGCAATAATTTTTTGGTTGGGATTTGAGTTTGGGATTGGGGTTGATGCGGAATAATCCTCTATGCGAAATCCGAGCTTTTTCCACCCTCTTTGCATGTATTTTTTTTTTTGATGCCAAGCGCTAAATGCGGTCATCATTTTCTTGCCAAGCCTAAATTCTGCGCAAGCTCGGAGGCAGATTGATACTGAAATGTAATAAGTGGTATCTGGATTGCCTTAGGCTGTCAAATGCAACTAGAAAAAAAAAGACTGCGGAAATGCCTGCCATAAAAAAATCAATGGGATTTGAAGTTTGCATCAATCAACCATTTCCGCGGCAATATAAAAAACAATAAGTAAAAAAAAGCCAAGACCCTGTTCTGTTGCTGTTGTTACCGAATCGCCGGGGGCTAAGCGGAGCCCCGAGACCATTTAAACCACATTTAAACCACAGAAATCAGTAGACGAAAAAAGGCCGTTGAAGGTAGAATACGTTACGTTTGCTTGCGCAACAAATGTTTTTATTGTAATATCAAATCAAATCGAATCAAATCAAAATCGAGGAAAAAGTCTTATTTGTTGATTTCAAGTGTCACGTGTGACATCACCTATTTTTTTGTGTGAGAGGTTTCTTGGCAAAAAAAGAAAGGTTTTCAAATGCAGCCAGCTCTTATTTTCTCTCTTTCCTTTTTCAAATAAATTATATTTTATAAATTTATCCTCAAATGTACGGGCAGCTGAATTGTTTTTATTGCCAAGTTAGTGTAAAAAATTAAATGGGGCTTCGAGAGAAAACAGACTTTAACCTGCAAATAATATCGCTCGGCTGCGCAATACTAGTCATCCTGGTGCTCAGCGCCAGCCGGTACTATACAAGCGACTGGCGAGAACGTCGGCTATTCAAGCGACAGCTGGCAGAGACACAGCAGCGACTGCTAAGCAAGCAAGACGAGCGCAAAGCCGAAGACATTAGAAGTGACAAAAGTAGAGGCAGCAAAAAACGAAGATGGAAGAGATTTATAGCTGCATTGCCGCTGATGCCCTTGGCCACCGCATACATCGCTGTGAGACTGGGATGGGACGTATTTGAGCTGCTTGTATTTTGCAGTATAGATTTTTTCAAAGCCATGGCAATGCGGTCATTAGTAGTCGCTAGAGGACTGATCGGTGGTCTGGGCGCGTTGGGACGGAGAGTCGAGATTGGAAGAAGACTAGGCGATGCCTTTGTGCTGGTCATTGAGCGTACCGTTGTCTGGATTTTTGGCGTCTTTTTTCCTTGTATTGGCGACCTTATATCCCGGTGCAGTCAGCAGGCAGCGGTTTTTGCTGCGTGGTGGTCAGATACTGGCGGTCCTTTGGCTGCCGAGTATGTAGAGCTTGTTGTCTTGCAGGGCTTTGTTCCTGCCATTGCTGGATTCGCCGATGGATTGACTCGGGTTTATCACCGCACGCTTTGGCTGGGCTCCCGCGTGTTCAAGGCGCTCTGCGTGCTTGGAAGCGACATTCTCCATGACATGCTTATTCTTTACAACTGGGTAAATCGCATGCACCGGTGGATGGCTAGCGCAGAGCGCTGGTGGTTTGATCCCCAGATTAGAGCAAAAATCATTGCTTGCTTTGCGCCAATGCAGCATAGCTTGCATACAGCATATAAATTGTTTGCGCATCGCTTTGTGCCACAGGCAATGCACTATGCCCTTAGATTGTTTGAATTGGGTGTCTACAGATGTCTGCTTCCTTTGACAATCTGGTGCATAGACTTGACAGACCATATGGTGCAGACCACTGTCGAGATGCTTGTTCTAGGAGCCGACCTGTTTCTACGCGGATATGCATTGTTTGCGCAATCAATGGCTGTTGCAGCTAATGCCTGTTGTCAAATGTACACTGCCGTATCTAGACATATGCATGTAGTTTGGCAGTTTCTGTGTATCTTTCAGAGATGGGCTTTGCGTGCGTGGGCAGGAATCAGTGGATTTGTGCACAGGCATTTGTGGATTGTCGCTGGACTGGCTTATGCATATTCACAAGCCAGGGAAACTGTGTTTCTTCCGGCCGTCCGACTAGCAATAAGGGCAAGCAGGATTTTATGGCTGAAAATCCTTGGCCCCGCTGCTCTTTATTTGCAGTCTCTGGTTGTTGACTGGATGTGGCCGAGGACAAGACAGATGGCCGAGCATGTTTGGCAGCAAATTAGCAATATCGTTGACTGGCAGCATGTTCAGACGATGCTTTCTACATGCTGGCTAAGAACCAGTATGTCAATTGCTGCTGCATATGAGTGGATGGCAGAGAGTGCATTTGCAGATTACCTGCAAAGGGCAATGGCTCAGCTGGCTGTTGCGCTGCGGTATCAGACAAATACTGTTTTGGCATTGATGTGGCCGCTGGTCAGACGTAGCTGGACGGATGCTTCTCAGGCAATGTACGATCTATATGCGCAGCTGGTTTCGGCAGTCGATGTAGTCGTGGCAATGGTCGGTGATTTTATTGTTGAATATGCGCAAAGCAATGCTGTTCATGGAAGAGCAGCCGAGTCTGAACAGACCGATGTATTTTCCAAATAGCCTCTCTCTCTCTCTCTCTCTTTCTATTTCTCTGCGTGTGTGTATTTGCACGTATGAGTATCCGAGTATATGAAACCCTTTTCTTTTTCTTGTATTTTTACGAGTTTAAAAATCTATTTCAAAATAAAAAATTGTATTTTATAGTTGCTGTAGTGAAATAAATTCAATTTTACAATTGCTTTTTTTGGGGGGATTTAATCTGCTTTGTTTTCTCACTCATTAACACACTGCGCTTATTCGCGTGTTTAGAGATTTTCTGTAAAGCTGCCAGCAAGCGTCACCAAAATAGGAAACCAGAGAAATGTTAAATAAAAAAGCAATCTCAGTGTTTATCCATCTCGACTCCCTAAATTATTCTTTTATATTTTTTATACTTTACCTTCTGGGCTAAACCAAGCCTGATGTTTGGAGCTGAAAAAGTACTGATATAAACAAAAATAATTACAAAAAAAGGATATTGAGGTAATCGGTTTATTGAGATTTTTTAATAGCGCAAAAAAAGGTGAAATTTACTATTTTTGGTTTGTAAATCATTATATTTTGTTTAAAAAAATGTACTATCAAATAGTTTTCAATTATTTTATAAACCGTGATTCACATGCGAAACAATATTCTATTTTTCATTTGAAAATGCATAACGATTTTAATTGGTCTTCAACCCGTTTTTAAATTGCTTTCAGCAAAGAAGAATTAACATGTGTGAAAAAATATATAAACGAGGTTGAAAGAAACGAATATTTTAGATGTAAAATTAAATGAAAATTGTATTAACACCACTTCTTCCGATCTATTATTTTCTCTCGTTTTTTTACGTCTAACCATTCTTTATTAATAAAATATTAATATTTTTTGTATTCTACTTGTATCTATTTTTTTTACCTATTTATTTTTAACAATTATTAAAGCTTTTCACAACCGATATGTTTTTTCCTAATGCTACGCTAGAAGCACAGCGAGTCCAAAGCGCTCTGCTCATGGGTGAAACACTGCAGCCGCGGACAAAGGCAGATCTAGGTGTGGTTATAGCTCTATCAATAGTTTACTTTATAGACCTAATTGCAGTACTGTTTATCTTGCTGAACCGCCGATATGCGCCAATCAGAGCCAAAAATCCGCTCCTTATGGCGCTTCTTTTCCTCGCCTCTGCCTTCTGGTGCATTGGCGACGAAATAGTCAATGGTCATCTGCCTTTGGCCAACAGTACATTTACTGACTGCAGAGCATGGGCGATCTTGGTCCGCGTACTCTTTGGTATTTGTCTTATGTGTGCGATATTTGCAACAAGGTCCTATGCGCTCTACTATGTGTTTAAGCTTAATAGACCTTGCAGAGGTCTGGGATTTATTGTCCCCATTGCACTTTACGCAGGATGTATTCTGACTTTTCTGATAGTCGCATTTGCGCTGCATCCAGAAAAATCAGCTCTCTATGTCCCCGCTCTGGATCTGTGTAAGCTGGATACCCCGCTTAAGATCAGCATCTATGTGTTTATCTGGATTACCTGGGTGTTTGTTGCTTTTATCAACTACAAGATTAGAAGCATCAAAAGCTTTTTTAACGAGAGCAGAGAGATGGCTGTGGCATGTCTTATCCTTCTTATTGTCATGCTGTTCAACACTCTTGTGCAGTTTATCCATCCTTATTATCCATTTAACAAGGCGTACCGGATATCTTCTACTGTGCTTGATCATGTGGCTACAAACACTATCTGGTGGACTATAATGGGCTCTCCAGTTGTTAACTGTCTGTTCCGTCGTAACCAGTATCTTGACGAGTGGACTAGAAAGCTGCGCCAAGATGGTCTACAGAGAGAATACCATATACACCCTATAAACTGCTCCAACGCCACTTTAAACATGTCTGTTGGTGGTCTGAACGAGACCTACATATATAATGCTTCAGATGGCCAGGGATTCTTTTACAACAATGATAACGGCAACGGCAACGATGGAATGTGGAGAAGCGAAGACGGCCTAAAGCTGACATTTGCTGATGATGGCGACTTTTTGCTTGTCGAGGCTAAAAGCAAAAAATCATCTTCCAGTGCTGGCTCAAAGACATTAAGCTGGAAATCTTCACCCAAGGCAAAAAACGAGTTGAGCGGTCTTGACGAACGGCGAATTATCTAGAATATCTAGCTTTAGTGTCTTGATTTTTTTATGATTTACATTATTTTTTTTGGCATAAAAATGTTTATAAATAGTATTTTAAAAAAAAAAAGAAATTTCTGAATAAAAAGGCAGTGATCGCTGAAAACCTCCTTTCGTTTTTTTATAAATTTATTAAACATTCCCTATTCCTTAATAAAGTAAATAATTTATTTATATTATTTGGCTAAATCAAAATAAAACATTCCAACTTGCAAGTCAACCTATGACTATTGCATGTATACAAAAAGTCACTCTATTCCCTTATTTGTTTGATTTAGTTATAAATGAATTTAAATTGGTAAAGAAAATGCAAAATAATTGAATGTAAACATATTTTTTACTTTAAAATAATATAAACAGATCGGAAAAGAAGGAGTTTCTTTGTATAGAGGAAATAAAGTATATTCTCAGCAACTCTTTTGTTGGTTCATCTCCTGTTTTTTTTAAAAGCACACTAATGTATAGTAACAAAGCAATCGTTTAAGCGTCAAAAGAAAAGGCAAATCCTTGTCCCTTTTTATACATTTACAAAAAAAACTACTAAACCAGTTTGTTTACTATTCTTTGATTTCTAAAGGATACTTTAAAAACCATCTGTTTGAAAGGATTTTCTATTAAAGAATAAATGATTTTCAACTTTACCACAGGAAATGAATAAACAAATTTTCTATTTGTTCTTTTGTCGAGTTGGTTTGTTGTGAATTGATTATATTGTAAAATAGAAATAATATTAAATTGGTTTTTTTTAATATATATATGAAATCTACTAAATAATTTATGCGACATACGACTATTGCTAATTTTGCTGCATATGCTATGCCACATGTCAGCTATATATATGATAGTTGCTGTCAAATCCGAGAATGGCTGAAAATGACGGAATCGCATGTAGTAATTTTTTTTGGGGAATCGGGGTTAAGAAACAGAATCCGATTGATGTGCAGGTTCTTTTTGTTTCCAAAATGTACATCCTTATTTTTTTTCCTTTTTTCCTCTGGCATTTCCGATCGTTTTTTTTTCTCATTAGCATTTTTATACAGAGTGTGCTGTGTGTTGTTTTGTGTCTCACACACATAGATACAAAGTAAATCCATTTCAGAAAAAAAATTTTATTCGTCTCTGTGAACCGACTAAAAAAAACTTTTTTATTTGGTTGTTTAATTTCAAAACCTGAAAAACAAAAAAAAAACCTGATTCTTATTTGGCCTGCATATTGTAAATAAAAAATAGCCGACTTGAATTCTCAACTTTTGCTTCAACCTTATACGTGCGATGGGGTAAATTGAGGACTTCTTTTTTATTTATAAAATTAGCTAGAATATCGTTGTTGGTCGCTTGGTGTCTATTGCATATTCCTTCATTTTCCCCTGCTCAAGTTATCTTGTTCGTTTTCTTTTTTTTTTTTATTTAAACGCGTTTTTTATTCTTTTTTTTGTATAACTTACGATTTATTAATATTATTATTTTTTATTTTACGGATTGCATTCATTTTTTCACATATATATTTCATCAAAATCATAATGGGCAACGCTATTTCTTTTTCAGTATCGGAAAAGGAGCAGTATCGGGAGCATCTAGCTAGCCTGGCAAAACTGGACCTGGATCCACGTGGACGAGGCGACGCCATTATGATAATTGTGTTCTTGATCATATATGGACTGGATCTATTCGTCGTGCTGTTTCTTTTGTGGAATCGCAAATACCCGCCTCTAAAGAGCAAAAACCCACTTATTATGTCCCTGGTCATGGTCTGCGCGTGGATCTGGTTTACTTCCGAGCTAGCTGCCAACGGCCATGTTCCTCTGGCAGGAACAATCATGACAAACTGCAAGGCGTTTGGCGTCTGGCTTCGCATTCTTCTGGGCGTCTGCTCGGTCAGTTGTCTGATTGCGCTGCGTACCTATGGTCTTTACCGCGTTTTCCATCTCAACATGCCTTACCAGGGTTTGAGCTTTTACCTGCCCTTTCTTTTCTACTTTATTTGCATCATCATCTATGGCATTGTCTCGCAGCTGATTTCGCCAAGGTTGACCATTGAATATGTGGCAGTTTTGGACATATGCAACTATAACAGCGGATTCAAGGCATCAGTGTTTACCTTGCTTTGGGTGACATGGATCTTTGTCGTCTTTTTGTCTTGGAAAATCAGAAATATCAAGAGCTCGTTTAATGAAAGCACGGAAATCACGCTGGCTAGCTTTATCGTGTTTGCAGTGCTTGCGTTTACCACGATCATGCACTATACGCATCCACGCTTTGCACTTGACGTGCAATTAAGGGTTGCTACTACCACGCTGGACCATATAGCTGTCAATGTGCTTTGGTGGCTGATCATGGCAAAGCCACTGTACATGTGTCTTTTCCACAGAAACGAGTATATGCGCGAATGGTTGCACAAGCTACGCCAAGATGGACTGCAGCGCGCTTACGACGTAGATTCTCGCGGAACAAGCGGCGTGGCAGCACTTGGATCTTATAATGCTAGGGTCTCAATGCTCATGAACAACATAAGAAGCAGCCACGACGTTGGCTTTTTCTATGCTATGGACGGGTCTAGCAGCGTGCAGGATCATGATTCAAAGTCGGAAAGCTTGAAGCATCAGCGTTTAAGCCTTACAGCTCCCTTAGAAGACCCAGTTGCAAAATTAAAGCAAGCTTATAACCAGGATACTCTGCCAATCAGTGGCACTGATCTCTCGCACAGAGAAGATATTGTCTTGTCTTCGTTTAACGGCTCGCACAGCAGTATTGGAAGACCTGCTTCCTCAACCGCATTAAACCCAGGTGATACACCTCCTCCGCCTAGAGCACGCCCAGTGTCGCCACGACTAGTTCCAGAATCTCGAAAAGTTTACAAGCGCATATCTTTTCCCGATTCGGCTCACATTGCTCCGCTAAGCCTTACCGACGCACAAAGACGAAATCTTGACGCATATGATTCCGAAGGACGAAATATAATCTAGTCTAGCAAATAAAATAAAAAAATTAAGCACGTGACAGTACCAAACTTTGAGAAATTTGTAAGCAAAGTGACATTAAAAAAGAAAAAGAAATCCTCCACCAGAAGAAGCCCATGCGTTGAAGACATAATACAAAATTACAAGAGTACATTTTATTACCATATTTATTTTTTCTGTATAATCATGGGCAAGAGAAAGTCGTCACGCAAGATAGTAAAGAAGGAACGGCCAAAGCTGGACACGACGTTTGCTTGTTTGTTCTGCAATCATGAGAGCACAATCTCCGTTTCAATGGACAAGGACCGCAGGGTCGGCAACCTCAAATGCAGAATATGCTCGGCATCGTATCAAGCAGCTATCAATCATTTGAGTAAGCCCGTCGATGTCTATAGCGAATGGATCGATGCTTGCGAGGAAGCAAAGCTAAGAGAAATGGCTGCTGTCTCTTCAAATAACGATTCGCTGGTAACGGCAGACAGATACTCTAGGAATGCGCCGGCTGGTAATGGTCGTGATGGTGGTGGCAGAGGTCGTCATAGCGATAAATATGAAGATGACGACGACGGCGAGGCCGAGGACGGCTATTATGCTCAGGACTCACGCCAAGCTGCCTTGTACGATCACGACGAGCATGGAATACCAGAGCACCTTGACAATGACTCTGACGAAATTGATGATTTCTGAGATACTAAAGATTAAAAGAGTCTAGTATTTTTCTTCTTTATTCTAAAGCACTTTATTGATTTCTAACCAAAGAGCATTTTTTTGTCTACTCGTTGTAAATGATGCGCGATGCCTCTTCAATTGCATCAAGAACAGCATTCTGCGTGTCTAGAGTCACATTAGGATTGTTGAATGGAATACGGAAAAAGTAAGGTACGTTGTATCTGGCAAACACAACAGGACTTTGCGAAACAGCTCTGAATCTCTCGACTGTAGCATAGTCAACAAGCGCATTGCCTTGTGAATTGACCTGGTTGCACAGGGTTTTAGTGACATCACCCCACCATTCAGCATACTCTTCTTCTTCTTCTTCTTCTTCGTCTTCGCCTTCGTCTTCGTCTTCGTCTTCTTGCTTATTATATTCATTGGCAGCTGTCCGTCCGTAACGCAGTGTCTGCGAATGTGGAATAAACCAGAAGCACACGCTGATGCTCTGCGGCTCAATAAGCAGCTTCCATATCCCATTGTCGGTGCTTCCTCGAGCAACTATAAGCCTTGCAAAGTCTATGGCCAGCTGCCTAGCGCGGTTGACTCTGTCGCAGAAATACTGTGTGCCATAGTACCGCCACGATATCCACATCTTGATTGCGTCTGGTCGACGGCCGCAGCCCATGGTTGCATCGCCTAGATCCCAGCTTCCGCCCAGCTGCTGCATATACCGCGAGTTGAGATCCCGATCTTCGTCTTGTCTATGAAAATCTGTGGTCGAGTGATACAGGTAGGTAGCGCCCAGACCCAGGGCATCGCGCATTACCTGGAGTCCATCGCGTACAAGGAGGAAAGAGCACTGCATGGGGATGCCAAGGAGCTTGTGTGGATTAATCGTAAAAGAGTTGACCTTGCCTGTAGGGATCTGATACTCAAATAGGGACTTGTCTCCAAACAGGGCAAGCGGACCGCCCCATGATCCATCGAGATGAAGCCACATGTCAAACTCTTGGCAAACAGCAGCAATCGGATCCAAAGGATCGAACGCGCTAAGAACAGTTGTACCGGCTGTGGCATTGACAAAAAATGGTGTTCCGCCTGACTGTATTTCGCGTATAACCAGTAAACGCAGCGCATCGGCATCCATGCATCCTCTGTTGTCTGTAGGCACAGAGACGACGTTTTCTAAGCCGATTCCCGCAGCTATCGCCGATTTCTCTATTGAATAGTGAGCATGAGCACTGGTAAATACCACTGGCCGAATGCCGCTTTTGGCCAGGCCCCAAAGCCCTTGCGCTTTGATCTCTGGAAATCTCTGGTTGCGGGCTACCATCAAAGCATGCAGGTTTGAGTACGAGCCGCCAGGAAAGGTCAGGCCAGACGCGGTGTCCTTTGGGAAATTGCACATCTCTGCCAGCCTGTTGCTGATTGTAGCTTCTAGTATGGCTCCGATAGGCGACGACTGGAACACATGCACATTGTTGTTTAGCAGTCCTAGCAGCGACTCGCTGACCACACCTATTGGTGTAGGCGAGGAGTATAGCTTGTATAAAAACTTTTCGTTCCACGTATTTGTTGCGGTTTCGCAGATGGTTTTGATGTCCTGCCATATCTCTTTTTGACCAACGCCCTGGTAATTCAGGGACAGATCGATTTTGGACAGTAATTCTTGAACGCTGCACGCATCGACAACCCGTGTATTTTGATCGGTCGATTTCTTCACATAGTCGCCAAACACGCCTGCTGCTTTGATCAGCAGCTCCTCGAGCTCCTTTGAAGGATCCGTAGGCTGTCGTTTCTGGACTTTGTCGGTCCTAAAAGGCTGCGGCATATATACGATAGTATGTTAGAAAGAAGAGAAAAAAGTAATATATTTTGGAGATAAAGATAAGAAATAAGCGAACGAGAAACTCCGTGTTTTTTAAAACCGTAAAAAATGGATTGTGATAATCACACTGACGAAATTATAAATTAGAGTGATACTTTCATTAAAAACGGAGTAATCACATGCACTGTTTTAATTTTTAAATCCTGACTTTTATTTCAAAAAGTTACTTAAAAGGCTAACCGGTAATCAGCGCTATTGGCGTAACACATAGAAACAAATACTATTGGTCACTTAAGCCAAAATTGAGTTTTTTTCCTTTTTAATTTCGGTTTATAATATAGGACTACTACGTATTTCTCACATAAAAAAAACTTGGAAATGGTTTAGGAAACAAGGCGCAGTACCTTTTTTTTTCCTATTTTTCATGCAATGTAGAAATGGCAAAGCTGTGCCTTAATAAAGGAAAAACTTTCACAAAAGAATGATTCAGTACAATGCAGAGACTAGGTGGATGAAAGTCGATAGTGTTCTGGGGCATACAAAATAACCCAGGAGTTTCTTTTTGTCTGGAAAAAAAAAACCAAGGTGGCGCTAGGAACTGTATTGAAGTCAATTGTTTTTTTTTTTTTGTTATAATAATAACTGCAAGAGTTGCCACTTTTTTTTACTCGTTTATTAGAATACAAGTTTTTTCACTTCAGGCAATATAATAATAATAAGGGGCAAAAAGTGCTAAAAAATGTAAACAGAACAATAATTACAATATTTTTACTACGTTGTTTACAATTTAAAAAAAAAATAAATGGTTCATTTTATAGGTATTTGTTTATTCTTTTTCAAGGTAAAATTTCAGATGCACGAAATCGATGTGGCTCGCAATTTAACGTTTGCCAAAAAAAAAATACTTGTGTATGGCCAATTATATGTAGCAGTAATTTATCTTATAAACTCGGAAACAGTTTGCAGTAGCATATTTACTTTTTTTTATTTTTGACTGTATGAACAGACCGATACCAAGCATCAATAGAAAAAAAACAATACAAATAAAAGACCGTTAAATATGTTTTTCAATAATTTATAGCCGTAACCCAAAAAAAAAAAATTATATATGGTGGCATAAATTAATAAAGTTGCAACATTTTAAACAAAGATGACTTTGTGTGTGTTTTTGTTATGCGGTTCAAGCCATCTTAACATATCATTATAGTATTTTTTGTTACTACTTTCTTGTTGATTGTTGACCATCCAAGCCTCCCTTGCTTCCCTCATATCAACAACAAAAAAAAAAAGAAAACCCAGAACCCAAGACTAGATTGTTTTGATATAAAAAAATTTTGGTTTCATTGAAGTCTGAGCCCTATATAATATTTCTTTATAGTTTATTTGCACTAAACATAACAAAAAATAAAAATTCAATGGCAAAAAAAAAAAAGAAAAAATAAACCCAAGGAAAAAGAAATAAGCAAATACAAAATTTATCCTCATCCTCGAAGGAATTCTTTATCCCTTTTAATTCTATTTCCTTCTGTTAAACTGTCAAAGCTTTCTTATATATATTTATTTTATTAAGAAAATGTCGTTTGAGTTTACAGCGAGCGAGCATAAACGGATTATGCTGGCAAAGCTAGCAGGCATCCAACTAGACTACATAGGCCACGCCGACCTAGCAGTGATAATAATCCTAAGCATAGTCTACCTTACCGATTTCCTAGCCGTCGCCTTTATTCTCTGGCACAAGAGCTACGCGCCGCTTAAATCCAAATACCCCATCCTCATGAGCTCCTGCATCCTAGCGATGTTCATCTGGTTTCTCGGCGACCTCGTTCTGAAATCACATATCCACGTTAAAGGTGTTTTCTCTAACTGCATGGTTTTCTGTGTTTGGATGAGAGTACTTTTTGGCACTTTCCTGGTGTCGGCGTTGATTTCGGTCAGGAGTTACGCGTTGTTTTGCGTATTTCGGAGGAACCGCGCGTATAAGGGCAAATACGTGTGGTACTCGGGTGGATTGGTCGTGGTTGTGGGGCTGGTTTTTCTGCTGGTTACTTATGTTATGCCGGAGGAAAACACCGTGCATTATATCCCGCTTGTGCAGATGTGCAATATGAGTTACGCGTATCGGGCTATTGTGCAGGGACTCCTGTGGGCTACGTGGATTGTCAATGCGGTTATTAACTATAGGTTGCGCAATATCACTAGCTCCTTTAATGAAAGCCGGGAGATGGGCGTCGCCTGTATAAGCGTCTTTGTATTGCTGACCTTTAATACTGTGATTCTCTATACGTATCCGCTTTATCCGACTCGGACGGCACTCAGGGTAAGCGAGACTTTATTGAGTCATTCTATCGCAAACTTTTTATGGTGGTTTATCATGTTCCGCAGCATCTATAACTGCGCCACGCGGAGGACAGAGTATCTGGCCGAGTGGAAGCAGAAGTTATTTAGCGACGGATTGCAGAAGCAATATCGGATTACCAGGACGGATCCGTTTTCCGGAACCATGCTTAGCATCGGAAGCAACGCAAAGGGTGTTACTTTGCCCAGGAATATGCAGCAGGGATATGAGATGCGGATGTCGTTTTCTAGAAAAAGCGTAAACCATCAGCAGGAGTCGCCTACGGAGGGATCCGAGGAGGCTGTTACTAGGACGTGGTATTCAAATAACTGTGGCGCTAGTATCCTTAGCAGCGAGGGGCGCGCGGAAGAGGAAGACGATAATTCGAATATTATGTTGTTTTCACCACAAAGGGTTAATGGCAGACCGCTTAATAATCTGGAGAATATCAGCTCGGCTACTACTATCCATGAAAGCCACGGAACGTCAGCAAACTCTGCGGCGGTTGTTGCTTCTTCTGTTTCTGCTTCGGCTGCTGCTTCTGCACTTTCAGGATATCATTTCCTAGCTGGTAGAAACAGCAATAGCAACAGAAGTAGAGATTCTAAGCCTGAGCGTGCCGCTAGTCCGCAACAGGCTCCGTCTCGTTCGTCATCCGAATAATCAATCATTTAATTTTTATTTACTCTATATTTATTATAAACTAGTAGTCGGTTTTTTTTCTTTCATTGAGTTTGATTGTGCGTTACATCTTTGTTTTTTTTTTTTTTTTTGTTAATTATATTTATAAATACTTTATATGCACACTTTTTGTTTTAAACAAAGTAAATAATAACTAAGGGTTTGGTTACCAAAGAAACGCCTTGCGCTATTTGTAATGCTTATATAGGCAAGGAAACTAAGGAAACTTTCTAACAAAACCCTTTTGGAGAAAGATACATATTCTCAGAAAAAAAAATTTTTTTTGTTATGCAGGGGAAGCATTTACCCTTTTGAAAAAGTTACTGCTATTCAATTATATTTCAAGAAAAGAAAAAGAAAAGAAAAAGTTGAAAAGTGGAGACATGCCTGTCGCACTAACATTTGAACGCCATGCATATATGTAGATAAATAGATAAACAAAAAAAAAATTTCAGAATCCCAAATAACCATATAAATAAGTAATACAAAAATATATATATCAATTTATTTTTTATTGTATGTTTATTTGTTCTTCCAATTCTTTTTAATTTTATTTTATTTTATTTTATTTAGCATGTCGTTCGAGCTTACCGCGAAGGAAAAGCTCCGCGTGGCCATAGCCAGTCTCCTCGGCGTCACCCTGGACCCAATCGGCCACGGCGACCTAACAACAATATCCATCTGGTCCACGCTCTACTTTATCCAGCTCCCATTCGTCCTCTACATGCTGTGGAAGAGAAACCACCCGTTGATAAAAATCCGCGGCGCCGGCCTATTTACCCTATTGTATATAACCGGGGTATTGTTTTTCGTCGGCGACTTTACCACCAACGAGATGGTACACCCGACGAGCAAGCTTCTGAGGAATTGTGTTTTTACCACCGTCTGGTTACGCTCCATCTGCGGCCAGATGTCCGCGTACGGCCTATTGACTTTATATACCATTGGGGTTTATTTTCGAAACAGGAGGGGGATGACGTTCCAGGGTATCGCTAAATGGACGTTTATCCTGGTTATCGCAGGTATCAATGTGTCCATTGGCGTTATTGTGAGCCTGATGCCCGAGACGAGGACTATAAAGTTTATCGGCGGCATGGAGATCTGCGATTTAAACCCGCAGTTCAAAAACGCAGTAATCGGGTTGTCCTGGACAGGTCTGGCCGGGTTGCTCATATCTGCGGTGGTGGTGAACCTGATGGTGGTTTGCAAGAACGGCGAGGCAAAGGAAATCTCCCTGGCGTGTCTCGCATTGGTCGCTGCGATTGTCTTTCATACGGTGGTGTGGTATCAAAGGCCGAAGTACCCAGCGAGACTTGCGTGGAGGGTGGCGGTGGTTAGCGTGGACCAGCTGGCCTGGTTTACTGCTTGGTGGGCTGTCATGGGCAGGTCCTTGTACGTATGTGCTTTCCGCGGCGATGCTTGGGTAGACGAATATAATCGAAAAATAGACGATGACGATAAATGAGTAACTGAAATTTAATATGCACGAACAATAAAAAAATTATTAGTTTATTTTTGGAAATGGTCTAATGCGCATAAAGCAAGACTGTGGTACTCTGGACTGATGATGGTTTGCAACATCTGCGCAAGCTTGTTCAGGGACCTTCGTTGCGCATCCATTACAGTGTCAAGCGATCCCTGCAGACGACCCAGCAAGTGCTCTTGAAGCTGATCCAGCGACCATCCAAGCAACGCATGCGGCAAAACCATCTCTTTTTCACTGTCCAGGCCAGCCTCGGTAGCAATGCGGTAGATAATAAAGCCAAGCAGATCAACCGTAGGCAGACACCCGAGCACCTTGCCATCCTCCACCGTCTTGCACAATTCTTTCACATCCATAAACAGCAACGGTCGTAAAAGCCTTAAACCCGCGTAGGCGTCGCCGGTGTCTGCCAGAGCCACCAATTGGCTGCATGCGAACTCAAAGCGCGCGACACTGGCAACCACGTGCAATTTGGCATCCTCGGTCATCGGATACGTCTGCAGCACCAAACGTACGTAGCGTCTGATGCACATCCGGACCAGCGATAGAGTGCGTGGGTAGAGCTTGAGCTCCACTGGCGCAATAACCTGCGTCTGCACCCACTGCATCGCTAGCTCGACTGTCAACAGATCGTCCTGGTCGATAGCCATGGCTATTTCCGACTGTGCGGAAGCAAACAGAGGCTCGACAAGAACAAAAGGATCTGGCAGCTCGATACTGACATCTGACTCACGCAATGCGGCGCACAGGGCCTCGACTGAATTGACCAGCCCAGCGTACACGGGCAAAAGCTCATGAGGCTCGCCAGAAAACATCGGTGGCAGCACCGAGGCGGTGATCTGCGCAATCCGGGCGTTGATTTCCAGCATGAACTCGTCGACCGAGTCGCTGGCGCACCTGAGAACTGCCATGCTCAGCCGACTATCAGCTGCAGCAAGCTGGGTCTCGGATGCAATGCGTCGCGCAGCAGCAACAATGTTTTTCCTAGAAGGCACCACCGACATAGGCTGTTGCTGCTGCTGTTGCTGAGCAAAGCATCTTTTGACAGCGCCGCTCATGCGCGTAGCAGCTCGCGAGCAATACTCGGCAGCAAGGGGCGCCAGCAATCCGTCCCACAGTATCGACACGCCAGGGTCCTCTTCATGGCCACCTGGGGAATTAACAGAGGGCTCGCGCACGGTGGTGACGCCGCCCAAGTGCGCTAGCACCAAGGGCTCCAGCTTCGGAAAAAACGCACGCACCAGACGGGGGAACCCGGTGGTCACCACGGCACGCGTGGGCGCAGCCAGGATGCGCGCAGAGAGCACGGCCACTGCGGCTCGCCACCAAAAAGCCAAAGCACGGTCGCCCAGCTGCGCTACCACAGAGTCCAGGAACCCTACATTATCAACCGATACGTCGAACCGAGCCACGACGTCACGTCGTCTAGCCAGGGCCTTTTCCAGCGTGCGTATCTGCAGACCGCGCACAAGCAGCTCGTCCAAGAGAAAAGGGATGTCGGTCCACGGGTCATTCAAGGGGGCCGTGGACACAAAGGCGGCCCAGTCGGATGCCTCGTGGCGCACCATCGAGGCCACTGTTTCGCCCAGCGTCCCGAGGTTGCCCAGCACAACTAGGCCGGAGCCGACGTCACTGGCGCTGTTCTTCTTTATGCCATTGGCCACCAGGTGCTCGGCTGCCTGCTGCGCTCTGCGTCGGCGCGGCTCGACGGAATCTCGCATCTCGTTGTCGACCACCACAATGCCACTCAATCCGCCATTGCTCGCCACAGTGCGGTCGATGTCAGCCAAAGTCAGCGCTGCCGCGGCCCAGTCGCAGCGCTCGTTGCTTTCTGCCAAAGCACCAGGTACCTGTGTTCTGAGCCTGCGCGCAAGCTGCATGAACCTAGCTGTCGCTCGCGCAAACCTCATCGCGGCTTGCAAATTGGCTGCCTGCCGGGCATATGCCACGGCCTGCGCATGGGGCACGCGGATCTTGCTACGCAGCGTATGCATGTACCCGCGGATCTCTCTGACCTGCTCCTCGATCACTGTCAAAGACGAATCCACTGTGCGCACCCCGACGATCTGGTCCAAAAGCTCACTTTGCGACGCTGTTATCAGCGCACGTGTTGTCTGCTGCAGATCGTCTATCTTTGCTTGCAGTTGGCCCTGCACCTGCTCGAAGCGGTCCAGATCTGACGGCGTCTCCTGCACGAGTCGCTGGGCAAACGCGAGTGGCTCGAACGATGCGCTGAGGAACTGCGAATGGTCTGAAAGCGCGTCTGGCGAGCTGTGCGCTGACAGCGATTGAGTCGAATTCAGATCAACAGATGCCTCCATCTCAAACGACTGTAAAAAAAATGAAAATGAAATGATATGATATGATATGAAATAAATTTATAACTTACAATTTACAAAAACGAAGAGAAGAGAAGAAAAGCTGTATGTATTTTCTTGATCAACCCAGGCATGGTGAGCGTGATCGCGCAGTGGCGAACCAGATGGTAAACTCATCATCGGGATGCTGCTGCTCCCAGATGGCTCTGAACGACCACGGGTTGCTGTACAAAACATGTTCGCATATCTCGTGGTGGAACTTGTACAGCCAGTAGCCGCGGTCCACCAGCAGCGCCAGATCCTCCGACCCCCGCTTGCCCAGCGCCGCCCACGCCTTCTTGCGCACTCCAGCCATAAACCACCTGCGATACCGCACCAGATTGCGCCGGTACCGCAGCCGCATCTCCAGCCCCACCGGCTCCCACCGCGGCGAGTCATCGAAGGTAAACGCCGGCGGCTGCACAACCGTGCTCAGTGGTCGGCTGCCGCTAAATGTCCAGTCCACCACGCCCGTGATCTGCCATGTTCCCGGATTGATCAGAAAATTGTGCAGATCAAGACACCGCGGCATCAGCGCAAATGAATCTGATCCAGGAGTGCTGCCAAATTCTAATGCAAACTCCATGTACGTGGATAGCTCGATGCGGTCCATTGACGGTTCACCCTGGTGCCTATCACCGCCCTCGATGACGTCCAAAGCGTCCAGCGAGGCCTGGATCATGGCCCGGAAGTACTCGGCTGCGCTGCTGAACGGGCCGCTGTGTCTGCTAATCGCATGGCTGTCCGGCTGCGCGTACCCGAACTCGCTCTGACGCGGCTCTAGCAGCGGACCAACAACCAGCTCACCGTTTCTTCCAATAAGCGAGCCTACCATGGGCAGCCGCATCTGGCTGAGCTGCACCACGATATCGGCGATCTGATCCAGGACCTTGCGCTTGGCCCGCGAATTCAACTGGTGCCAGTGCTTCCCCAGGGAGTCTCCCTGTATCCTGCTGGTAATAGCATATGGCACGCCCACGCTGTTGAGCGACGTAAAGTCTGACGCAAAAACCATTGGAACGCTGATGCTGCTGTTTTCCGCTACATACGCCATCGTGATTATCTCGCTCTCAAACACGCCTGCTGCCACCGTTGGCTTCGGGATCTGCGCTATCCAGCTGTCGTCCCCCGCCGCCGTTTCTATTATCTCGTAAAACAGCATATATTCGGTCTCGTGTCTCTGCCCCACCCGACACTGCATAGAATCGATGCCCAAGGACTGTGCTGCCACTGCGGCGAGCTGCTCAAAGTCGATCCAGCCCTCGTATGCTGACAATCCATGGTCGCGCGGAGTCTCCGCCAGCGTCAACGGCGAAAGCAGCTGTCTGCGTCCATCATTTTCCCAGGCCGTTTCTGCCACATATTCCTCGTCGTCCTCGTCAGAGTCGTAATACGCTGCACTGGCGCCGCCCCTGCGCATCCCCTGCACGTACTCGTCCAGCGCTATCCGCAGGCTGCTGTAGTTGATGGCTGCTGGTCCCTCGTAATGTGGTAAACCGCTGCACAGAAAGGCCACCGTGGCTTCTTCCTCGTCGTCCACGTCGATGCCGTCTAGACAGGGCGGCTGGATTTGTTGGTGGTCCTTGGGCAATGTCATATGCGAGTCTCGCGTTTTTTGTGAATCGCTGTCGCTAGGTGCATCCATCAGTATGCGGATATTCTTGTCCACGCTGTTGAATGCATCGTAGTAGTCTGCTGCCAGAAAAGTACCAGTCATTTGTTCAGACAAGAGCCTAATATAATATAATATAATATATATATTAATAGAGATAGATACAAGTCAAACATATACATCCAGGCACATACAAGCACGAAAAAAAAAAATTAAATAAACAAAAAAAAATTGAAATAAAAAGGGACCAAACCGGTGGGAAATATATGCCCGCTTAAATATACCCGAAAGACAAGACAAGTCAAGAAAAGATTTTAAAACACCCCCTTTCTGTACTAGTTTACCAAACTACGCTCCTCCCTTCTTTCTTATTTTGCAATTATAAGGGATAATATTTCTGTAAACTTTTTTTTTTATTCGACAGAGGGAGAGAAAGAAAAAAAAAGGTCTGGTTGGTATAGTAAAGGAAGTAAGAATAAAATAAAGCATTATATTTTTTTTTGTTGTTTCCAATTTATCTATACAAAATAATAAATAAAACGAATTGATAGCAATACAAAAAAAACAATTTAAAATTCAGGTATTTGCCGAAAACGGAAAATTTACAAGTCATTGTTTATTCTTTCAAATAAAAAATACGATCATTTTGTTTTATATTAAGTATTTAATCATTTACGCAATGTCCGAAGTGGCTTTCTCTCAAGGTAGAAAAACAAAATATAAAAAAAAAACTTTATCTAGTCGATGAGTCAAGCGCAATTCAGCAACAAATGAAAGAAAAAAGAATCAATCAGCTTATACTTGCCTCTCCTTTATACAGTCTTTCCTGAATGATTTGAGACTGCTATGTTTTCTTTATAAATATAGAATGGTGGTGGTGGCTTCGTTAGCAGTTAACAGCAAGTGCTACCTATTTGTCATGAAAAGCAAGCTTTTGTTTCTTTTGAATAAATGTATTGCCAGGCTCTAGTTTCCTTGCTGAGTATATGTATGTTACGAAAAAAAAAGAAAATGGTGGCGTTACTTTGAAACAACCCGGTTTATTGTCTGTTTAAAAAAGGAAATAAATCAGAAGGGTTACTGGTTTAAAGCATATAAATAAATTAACGAAAAAAAATATTTTGTAAAAAAAAAAAAAGGAATTTTTTTAACAGTAAAAGAAGAAAAAAATTAAATTTTGTAATTTTTATACATTTCATTTATTCTTCATAGCGTTAATCCTTTTTTTTTTTACTTTTTCAGCAAGTAGATCCACCCAGAAAAAAAAAATAAAAGTGCATACATTCTACATTTATAGAAGCATAAATGCGATAATCCAAAAAAAAAAAACAATTCCTCAGTGTTATTTAATTTTGCCGTAAAGTATAAACCGATTTAATTAAATAAGCTGATCAAACTCGTCCAAGGATAGCGGCGCCTCTGTCGGATGGCCCAGAGAAGCCATGGCCTGGTCATTCCAGAACTTTGTCAAATGGCGCTGCCCACTGTCCGCCAAAATGGTCACAATAGTATGGCCAGGTCCCATTTTGCGCGCAATACTCAACGCGGCCACGCAGTTGATAGCAGCCGAGCTGCCCACAAACAAGCCGTCGTTGGCCATCAGCCAGCGCGACATCCTGACGGCATCAGCATCGGATACACTCAGGGCGCCGTCCAAAAGACACTTCTTATGGATACCCGAGGGCAATAGCAGGTTGGCAAAATTCCTGGTCATTCTGTTCAACCCTACGCCCTCGACCAACGTATCGACTTGCTGGCGCCTCCGTGTGCCCTCGCGCTCAGTATCAGCAAACATCACTCCGTGGTTGATTTTATTGGCCAATCCCGATCCCTGCGGATCAGCCAGGAAGCACTGTAGCCGGGGAACCCGCGGCTTCAGATACCTGGTTACGCCGGCTATTGTGCCGCCGGTGCCCGATCCATGCACAAAAACGTCGATAAGCCCGTTGGCCTGCGCGAATATCTCGGGTCCGGTCGTGCGATAGTGGGCTTCCGAGTTTAATGGGTTTTCGAACTGATCCACAAAATACCCCTTTTTTCTACCTGCCTCATCGTCCCCGCCGTATTCCTCCGCCCTGCGTCTTGCTACGTTGACAAAGTTATTTCTGTCGACTATCGAGCACGGCGCTACTCTCTCCACTGTTGCGCCGAAACGCTCCAGCAACTGTGATTTTTCTATCGCCTGATCGCTGGGCATTACGATGTGGCAGAGGTATCCTTTGGCACGGGCCACCATTGCCAGCGAAATGCCCGTTGACCCCGAGGTGCCCTCGAATATGCAGCTTTGCGTGTTGGGAGTAAGCAGTCCCAGAGTCTCCGCTTTTTCAATGAGATACAGGGCGATGCGGTCTTTGGAGCTTCCGCCCGGGTTTAGGAACTCGGCTTTGCCCAGGATCTCGCATCCGGTGTGGTCTGAAAGACTGTTGATCCGGATCAATGGTGTGTTGCCGATCAGAGAAACCACACCTGTTTTCACGCCTGTTTTGCCGCGCCCTTTATGTCTGTCGGTCTCTTGGTCTCCCGTGTGCCAGCCCCACCATCTATATATGACTGCTGCTGTAGCTGCTAGGAGCAGTGCGCATGCTGAAGAAGAAACCAACGAGGCTTTTGTCATGATTTAATTAGCTGGCATATACGTACGTCTCGCACTACCGTCTATTACTATTTACTTGGTAGAAATAAAAAAGAAAATATGTGTGATTGACAAAGAGAAAAGTATACAAGTGGCAGTGTAGAGGATAATTTTTTCTTTTTTTTTCTAGTTGGCATTTTTTTTATTCAGGCAAAACAAAGTAAAAAAAAATAAAGGATATATTTGTCAAGCACACCATCAAATGATTCTTATGGGCTTTTTGCCTTACTGCATATCAGAGTCACCTTGGTCCTGGTCCTTCTCCTTCTCGACCTGCTTCTGGACAGCGCGCAGAAATGCAGCTACGCTGGTGCTAGCCTCAGGACCAAGACCAAGCTGGCTGACAAGGGGCGCCATCTGTCCAGTCTCCAGCACATACGACAGCGACGCCAAAGCCTGCTGAAACTGCGGGCTCCGCACGACCTGCTCCAGAGACTCCCGATCATGAGGAACCCCCCCGGGCAGCGTAGGAAACAGCGCCGTTCTCAGCCGCTGATCAGCCAGCACAGCCGACAGATTGTCCACAGTCAACACGTCGCCCAGATGCAGGGCGCTACCGGTTTCCTGCGAGTACTCGTCAGGGACGTTGATGCCCGAGATCAAGCGACGCAGATTGTCCAGACGCTCAGAGTCCATGATGCTGCCGCTCGTCGGCGTCACGTCGTCGCCGGGCTGCCGCGATGACCGACGCATGTTGCCCCCGGGCACTCCGCCCACCTGCGCCGATGCCAAAGACGTTTGCAGCCCGGGGCTCTCGCGCGCCAACGCAGACTGCTCCCTATGATGGCTCAGCACCTCGGCCTCTCTCGAATTACGCCTAGCAAGCGCCGCAGGCATCCTCTGCCCTTCCTCCTGCTCCAAGTCCTCTTCGTCATCTTCGTCGTCATCCATATCATCGTCATCATCCGACTCGCTTCCAATGTTCAGAACCGTGTTGGCCTTCTTGATCAGCTCGCGGTCTCTCTCCGCATCCTCCTCCTGCATCCAGAAGAAATCACGCTTACTCGAAGACTTGAATTTGAGCACATAGACGCGCCCGCTCGACTGCTGCACCTTCTCCAGGACTACGTCGCCGGGAACCACTATCAGTTCTTCCTCGGTGGTGTTGGTGGAGCGGTCGCGCCAGAAAAACACTGGCATGCCGTCCTCGTTTCTCTTGATGTAGCACAGGCCCTTGCGCGTGTCGGGCCGCACCCAGTTGGTCTCGCCGTCGCGGAATAGCCGGCCCGCCTTGAACTCCACTAAGGCTCCGGGAATCATCCCCGTGCTGCCGAAGGACTGGTGGCCTGCTGAGCGTCTAGGTTGCTGCGAAAACATTAAAGAAGTAGTTGAAGGTAGAGAAGTGGTTGTTTAAAAAAAATAATCTTTTGAATCTAAATTGAAAAGAGATTAATTAGAAGACAGAAGGAAAAGTAAAAAAAAAAATCTGTTGTTGCTATGTTTAAAAATGGGGAATATAGCAGCCGTGATGACGAATTTACTTTTTTGGTTGTTATGCACAAGATTGAAAACACCTTTTTTTATATCCAATTGGACAACCGCATGCCCAAAAGGATCTGAGGATCTAGGCAAGCATTGTAGAAACATTTCAAAAAATTTAAACACCCGATACTTATATCTTCCATCGCTTATTCGCTTACCCATTTGTCCTTTTTGGCACCAAGCTTTTTTTTTATTTTATTTTTCAGCCACCTTGAAACGCATATTTGGGTTGATTCAACGCCCTCATGGCTCCCTTGTTTACTTTTTTTAGTTTTGTTGCAATTATCCAAAAGAAATGCTCAAAAATATATGCAACAGAGGAGGCTTGTGCACCTTTATTTTCATTTTCTTTTTTATTGCTGACATTGGACCAGCTGACCCAGACAAGAAATAAAGATTTTTTTGTTTTTTAAATTCCGGTGTTCCCGAGCTTCAAATAAAAAAAAGGTTTTTTTTAGTGGTGCTCGTGTTTATTTATTGTTTTTCTTTCTTCTGTTATTCCAGCACCATACAATTTGATTTATTTGCAGTCTTGTAGCATTTCCACTTTATTGCAAGTAAATAAAAACATGCTGGGTAATTGACCCGGTTCCCAACCTCGCTCTGCTCTAATTCCTTTTTTTTCAACCAAAAGCAACGAAAAAAAACTCTTATTTCTTGAATAAATATGCTCTATCTTGCAGAGTTTCTTAATTAGACAAATATATGAATTTCTTGTCCATGCTAAACATATGACAAGACAAACTGAGCATGCGCATTTTACATAGCAATATAAGCAACAAGTGGCTTTAATATTAAAAAAAAGTTTTTGGAACCTAAAACAGATGTTTGGAAATAAAAAAAACCTCTTTTTCTGTTGTGGTTGTTTATCTCTTTTTGTTTGTTTATTTTTTTTTTTGTCTAGCTTGCATTTTGCTACGCATACTGCTTGGATCTTGCATTTTATATATATATTGCCGATGCTGCAGATAGGATATTATTTTGTTACTTGGATCCTGTATCGTGCTATTGCTTGTCATTTTATTTATTTATGAAAAAAAATTGAATTTTTCTCTGAATTATTTTTATTACTATTATTATTATTGTTTAACAATTATTTTCTAGGTGAGTTTATAGCTTTATCTCCCTCTCTTCCTTATACCATTTTATAAATCATTGTGTTTCGGGACGCAGTAACCAAAAAACGATGATTTATTTTCTTGCACAGACCGTTTTCTGTCTAAATTTTCTTTTTTTTCTCATATTGCTGCGTTTCCATGGTCCCGTGGTCTATATATATTTTTTTGCATTACTATCTAAAGACCACTAAAAAAACAGTTATTTTAAAGAAAAAATATCGAGTAGTAGAACTAGGCGATGAGAGATAAAAAAAAGTGTCATTTTCAATTTTAAGTGGGGGGGGGAGATGGGCTTCAAGGTCATATGTTAAAGTTTCCAAAAGCACATAAAGAAATGAGGGATCGTTTATTTATTAGTTTGTATTTATCATGTCTCGTTTCCAAAGCCTTTTTTTAGGTTTTTGTCTCCCTCCTTTTTTATATATTTTATTTTTGTTTTGTTTTGTTATTTGTAGAATTCAGCTAATTATCGTTATATCTAACCAGTTTAAAAAAAAACTCGCATTTTGTTTATTTCGATATTTCTTTTTTTCGTATATTGTACATTGGAACTGAGTCAAAAAAATTTATTCTTTTAAAAATAACATTATAAAAAATATTATGCTTTGTAATATGTAATGGCGTATTTTGTTTGTTTGTTTGTTTGTTGAATAAAGCAAAAAAGAAAAAGAATCTGTCTGTTTTTCTTGAATCAAGATATATCAATCATTGAAATTTTTTATAATTTTATATACCAAAAAAGCCCGACTCTGTATTCATTTTTCTCTTTTTTATTTTCAAGATACAATAATTTATTTTTCTACGTGTCGCGTTTATTTTATTAATAATCTTGTAATATCACCCTTTTTTTGTCTTCATACTATATTTTTGATACGTTCGACCTGTAAACTGGCAAGCATCGAGAAGCGTAGGTCTTTATTTTATCTCTCACATATTCAATCAATTTTGTTAGACTCGAGAATGCTGCCAAAAGAGAGAGCGATCAGCAGCAGCAGCCATGGCGGTTCGAGACACGGCGGATCGCGAAGAGACTCCATGCAGCAAGCAGCTCAAAACTGGCAGAATTGGGCAGATGGCATGGGCATGGGCATGGGCATGGGTAGCTCAGCCGCTATTATTGCCGCAAATGGGTATATTGCGTTTTCCGATTTGCTCGACACAAGCGGTGGCAACAAAAACAACAAAGACAAAAGAGGCAAACAAAAAGCCAGAAGCGCCTCCAACGGCAGCAGCCCGGGCATCGAGTCTGCCAGCAATTCGCGCACCCAGCCGCGCCACACCTCGTTGCGCTCTGCGCCGTTTCTCTCGCCCACACCCGCCAGGGCCTGTCCCGTTGCAGCTACGGTCTCGCCTGAGGTCTCGAATGTCACAGCTGCTGGTGCCTTTAGTCCTCCAGCCGACACACTGGTGCTGCTGGGCGGCTGCTCTGCTGCTGGCCAGTTACCCTTGGCAGCAAGTGAGTTTGCAACGCAGAGTGCGCCAAAAAGGCGGTTTTCGCGGCCTCTGTCGTATCTGTCGATGGCTGCGACAGGCACTGTTATTTCTGCGCAGCCCATCCCCAAGAGCAACAATCGGCCTGGCATGCAGCCGTGTATCCACCATTCGCTGCCCAGCACAGCTGCTCGCTGCACCCAGCTCTCGCCCTCGCTGGACCGCATGCAGATAAATTGCACCAAAAGACACAACGGCAACACAGATGGCAGCACTGCTGGAGGAGGCGTCGATTGTCATTTGTTTAAAACAGGCTTTATTTATTCAGCAACGGCTTCAAAGACAAGCGCAGAAGATATAGGGAAGCAGCCGGTTACAGCACACGCGCATGTCTTGGATGAGCCTGCGTGCTGCTGCTTGCCGGCAAATAACGTACGGCGCACAAAGGCCTGCAGCAGCAGGCATGCATATGCCAGTACCGCAGGTGCGCCGCAACAACATCAACATCAACATCAACAACCACAACCACAACCACAACAACAACAACAACAGCTGGCTTCGCGTTCTTTTTTGCTGAATACCGCGGTTGCTTCAAGAGTCGCTGATGCTTCAAGAGTCGCTGATGCAGCCTCGCAGGCCGGCAAATTATTCTTGTCATCTGACAACCAGATACGCCTGGCACAACAATCCAGCGATGCTGATGCCAGCGACAGAAGCTGCTCTTGCTGTGCGAGCTGTGTTAATCAGCCAGCCAGCAGCCCTCGCTCCAAAACATCTCCTTCCAACCCATCTCTATCTTCATCTTCTTCTTCGTCGTCGCATTATTTCTCGACCTCTACCGCAAACATCATGGCTTCTAGCAACGCTGCTGTGCCGCATCGGAGACAGCTGCATAACGCAGTGACCGTGCTGCCGCCAGACCACCCCATAATGGTAAAGCTGGCCAAGCGCAACAGCGTGTTCTATCGCCGTCCACGGCCCCCATCCAGCGAGCAGCCGCCAGCTATCGAGGAAGAAGAATCCACCGACTCGTGCTCGTTGCGGTCGCACAAAACACACACCACGACCGCTTCCTCCTGCGCCAGCTCGCAGGGATATGTTCCCAGCGACGAGGACTCCAGCCAAAACAGCGACTGTAATAAAAGCAGAAGAGACAGCATGGACAAAGAGACCAATGATCCCAGCTGGCGCGATAACAGAATTACTGAGGAGCAAGATAATGAGCTTTCACTGCGTCGGACGTTGTGCCAGGAACTGCCCTTTTGGTGCTGCCATTTCGCACCCGATACGCACGAGTTCCTGTATTCGCATCACCCGCACGACGCCGTGCGTCCTGCAACAGCCCCAGCTCCGCCAATGGTATTCTCTACAAGTCCCTCTGACTTCTACCCGCCGACGCCAGAGATAGTAGACTCGATGGTGGAGTACCTGGTACTTATGTTCCACATCAACACGTGCTCCGCCGTCATCCCCATGGAGCGTCGTCTCCCCGATCTTCGCGAGTTTATCTGGAGACTGCTTGACGGTACCATGATTGACCTGTGGACCGCCATAGCCTGCGTCATTCTGCTTCGCCGGTACTACCGGATCCAGAACCACTGCGTGGACGCGCCCTACGGAGCAGCACACTCGCTCTTCCTCGGCATATTCATTCTAGCCTCCACCCAGTGTGTCTATACCAACAAGCCAGAACTCATCTCGCTGCCCAGTATCGTCTCCATTCTTGATTCCCACTACCAGGTATCCGATCTCGTGCGTATTCGCAGAGAGGTCTTTGCCAACATCAACTATCATACCTGGATAAGCGAAGAAGACATTAGGTCGCATGCTAAAAACAATATCTTTGATATCTATCGTGTCAAATCAGCCTATGTTTTTTATAAAGAAAGACAGCAGCTACGTCTGATGATCAAGGAACAAGAGAGACGCCAGGAGCTTCGCAGACAAAACCTCGTCGCTCGTCTTGAACGCTTCATGCACCGCACGCCGCACGATTCCCTGGGTAGCTGGAACACCAAGACCATGTATTGCACGGAGTCTAGGTTCCTCTTTAGACACCTCCCGTGGCCCCGTGGTATGGTCATTCCTGTCCATGTTACTGCTAGATCAGAACAGGCTAAATTGTACAATTATCCTGATAAATTCCCTCCTGTTTTCAGTTCCCTCCTGCCTACCGCCAGAACAAGAATCCCCGGAACTACAACTTGAAGAAAAAAAAAAGATATGTTTTTATTTCTTATATTAAATAAAAGTAAATGCATTTTAATTCTTGTTCGTTTTCATAACATACCATTTCAGAGGTTTCGATTTTTATTTCCAGATGGTTCTGAATATATATATTATTTATAAGTACAATTTAATTTTTTGATTAAATCCGAGAATAGCTCAGCTGGTAGAGCGGGAGACTGTAGTTTGGTCTGCTATGGAGGCATCGATTGTTATCTCTAGGTCCCTGGTTCAAATCCGGGTTCTCGGACGTAATCCATTACTTCTTTTAACGGTTAGCTATCGCTTACATAATACTTTTTTTTAAGAAACCATCTACTGGTGTTAAGATCGCTTTCTAGTTTTTATGCAAAATAGGTGGTTTAAAACCAGATTTAATGATATAAAAAATTGTTTAAATAAAAAGTATAAAAAGAGATTCCGCAACGGGGAATTGAACCCCGGCCACGACGGTGAGAGCGTCGGATCCTAGCCACTAGACCATTGCGGATTTCGAATTGTCGGTCTCTAAGGCCGTTAACTGACTTTTATTTCAAAAAATTAACAACATTAGCGTTTCTAATTTTAGATTTTTATTTGTGTTGGTGGTTTTTTTTATAGATTCAATGGCTTTATTATTTTTATGTACAGGGATATAACTCTGCGCACCTACAGGCAGGCGCTATTGATATTGTTTTTAAATTCACATCAATGATTTGTTTCTTTAGGAAAGCTGGTTTAGAAATAACACTTGCAAAAAAGCTCCATTTTTTATTTTTGCTAAATAAAAACAAACATTATTATAAAATTAAAAAAATAGCGTCTAGTAATATAGTAAAATTTTAAATTTCTGTACATATATATATATATATATATTTAAAGCGTCGGGTTTCTCCTGCGCTTCTTGTTTGCATAATCTAAACTAACTCAACTGTCTACTCCTTTTTTGATACTATTGCATCATCTTTAGACGATTCAGCTCGATCAAAAATCTTGATCGTTTTTCTGTTCATAAACTGTTGCGCCGATTGATAATCCATATATCTCATAAATCCAGGTTCTGAAAAAAGGCGGATCCCAATATAGGCACCATTATGCATAAAAAAAATTTTGTGCATTGCTTGTAAAATAGGCACAATGCTAGATTTTGCATTAAAGAGCCCAAAATACTCAAGCCAACTATTTGCTCCCAAACAATATGCTTGTGTGCAGGCAAAAGTATTAGTGTCATAGAATCTAAATCCAGTGGGCTCTTGGCCATCCTGGGGTTTTATCGAATATACCTTTAAAATGACATAGAAAAGATTTTCTATGCCATTAGAAACGCTGCGCTGTGGCGAAAGGGAATGTACACTGATGATCATATAGGATACCGTACCTGTCAGCGCAATGTTGAAATTATACTTAATATCGTTTGAATCGAACTTCCAGTGCGCTGCAAATTCAGATGCATCGTTAATTCCGTAGTCGATAATCTTTGCATATCCCCAGTCAATGACAGTTGCTGTGCCACTTCTGACAGCAATGTTGCCCAACGAGATATCGCGATAAAGGATGCCTATTGACCGAGCAGAAACAAGGCACTCCATAACCTGTTCAACCAGTGCTCTGACGATAGGGCCATGGTCTGTGCCGATCAATAAACTCTTTAGATAATCGTCGATATTTTACCCTCAATTCTCAATGACCAAATATTCCAATCGATATCCATTGATATTTTCTAGCAAAAGGCCGTGATCAAAAACCTTTGGGATGCGTCTGGTATTGTGTTTGCGCAAAAGGTCATAAACGGCACACTCAGGCACTTGATTTATTGGTGACCATGCCATTTTGAGAACAGCTTTTCTACCTTTGAATAAGACGTTATAGAGTTAAGCCGTGTGACCGCAAATGCTGATAGGTAGCGCTATCAACAAAGTAATTTCAATGCTGCTGCTGTTCGAGATGCCCTTTGTGCTCGCTGTTTTAAGCACCGGACAATCAGCTGTGCTACTCATACCGCTAAGCAAAGCCGGCGCAAAAAAAAGCTTTTTGATATGCTTGGTAACACTGCAAAAATGACCGAAAAGCTCAAGCGGGAGATTGACAAGGAACATAAAACGCTGAAGGCATTTGCTTATGATCAAAATTGCATCGTCGTCAAAAATATGCTCAGTAAAACATATGCTTCCAAGCTCAACCTTGTACCAGCCATCGCGATAAAAAAGAACCAGAGTAAGGTAGGGACCATGTAGATAAAACACTGGTGCGAATGTACGAGTCGGCTGGGCTATCCATAGTGCGTTCGCGTAATCTGCAAGCTGTCTAAGAGTATCGTCGGGAATCTCTTGTAAAGTTGGATTGATTTTGGCTTCAAGGATCAAGCCGACAGTCGAAAATCCCATTGAAAAATTATTACAAAGGTAAAAAGCCAAGTCAGGCTTGTGAAGGCTGAGTGGTACTTTCACTTTTTGATAATCCTTTGTAATATACCGTGGAGATGCAGCAATGATTTCGTTTAGCAAAGGATTACTATCTGCCGTATCCTTGACAATATCTCGTAATTTACGAACCAGCTTTATCATAAACAATACGAGAGCTCCTTCACCGCTTTGAGCAGTGCTGTAATCAAATGTACTATCAAATGTGCTTTTCTCTGCATCTGGACGACCCTTGTTTGCAGCAAGCTTGCTACTTAAACACATGGGCAGCGCCTTCACGAAATCTAAAAATATATCATTGGTCAATAGAAAAAAATGCTCGTATTTATCTTCCAGCCCTGTCATCCTAAGCATCTCGAACATCACAATTCTATCGCGCCCTCTGAGCTGGTGCAAAAGTTGACTGCGGCGCATATTAAGATCCTTGTCGTTTGCATCATCAGGTATATTGCTGTGATTTTGTTTCTTAGTAGGCATGCAGTTAACCGAATTCTAAAAGCTCTACATAGATAGAAACGGTTTTAATAAAGACAACCTCAAATTAGTACATTTTATGTTATTTACTAAGGATATAATATTTTCAAACATGGAAATAATACCTGCGCTTTTGCTTTTATTTGTATTGGAGTTTGGATTTGGATTTGTGTTTGAAAAGACCAAATTCGACCTTTTTGGATCAGGTGCGTGAGGCTCGAAAACCATTTTGTAAAAGTCAATATATATATATATTTAAAAAAGCTGGTGGCTGGAATGAGTGCAAAATAATAGTTATAAATTAGTAGAGAATTAAAGAGAGGATTTAAAAAGTTGAAAATTATTTTTTGATGCTTCCATGAGGAATTGGCAAATTGACGGATTTTATAATGTAAACGATCATTGTGACTGGTCGAAAAAAAGTTATTTTGTTGATTGTATTTTTTTTATGGATCTGAACCAAGCGCACATATGATGATTTTAGTTATTTAATAAATATATTGACCAGGCGTAATTGAAATAAAGGTATGTTTCAAAAGGGATTATATAAAAAAAATTTGTTAAAATTTCTGAAGAAATAACTAAAAAAGAAACGATATTCAAAACAAAATGCTGCTTTTATACCTTAAGCACATATAGTCATGAATAAGGTTATAAACCTCTGATATCTAATAAACATTTGATATTAGTATTAAAAAACATGACGTTGAAATCAAGTCATTCTGTTTTTCGTCCTGCACAGCAGGTATGTTTTTACCATTAAGACTATAAAATAAGAAAATATTAGAAATTAACGTTTTTATTTTGTATTGTTTTCACAAGATAAAATGGATATATGTTAAAAAATAGCAACTAATAGAATAGTTTTTTTTCCAGTTTAGCTGCACTTGGGATATGCCTGCTTTGACGATGGTGTCTTGAACAG
>JANBOH010000130.1:0-40731 GCA_027478445.1 Coemansia asiatica | reverse complement strand
GCATTAGCATTAGCATTAGCATTAGCATTAGCATTAGCATTAGCAGTGTGGTTTTCGGAGGAGTCCAGATTAGCATGACTGGATGCCACATTGCTTGTCCACGTGCTGGAATTTCTACAATCGCTTGACGGAGTCGTCATCTCCATGCAGCATGAATCGTCGCTGATTTTGTCTGTGCGACATAGAACCAGCGACTGCGCAGGAAAAGCGCTGCTGCGCAATTTCTGGCACTTATTTTTTGTTGCTGCTGCTGCTACAGACGGTCTTTTGGGTGTATTGCGCTTCTGCATCAACAGGATACTGTGGAGCTGAGCAGGGGTGACATCCACTTCGATCGTTCTTTCGCCTCTGGAGCTGCATGCTTCTGAGACCACGGTGCCAAGGAACTTCTGTGACATTGGCATCTTTTGCGATGACAGCGAATCAGCTATTTTGTCTAGAGAAAAGACCCTCTGCGTCTTAAAGCGGAGTTGCTCTTCTGCATGCGCAGTAGACGTTGCTAGTGGCTGTGGAGGGCTGATGACGTCTTTGAGGATGAATTGCAACGGATCGATAAACATGGGTTCTCCCTTGGGTGCATGTACTGGGTATCCGCGAAGAATAGATGGAGCGGTGCCTCCTAATGGCTGTAGCTGTGTGCGTACTTTGGTGTTTGCATGTATTTTGTGGTGAGCCAGGATGCTTGCGTTGCGGCAATGGCGAAGAGGATGCGAGCGGGGGATCGTTGCGGCGATGCAGCCCAGGTTTAGCCGAGCTAGCAATGCGCTAGCTGAAGCTGGAGAAACAGGCGAAGAAACGAACATTGTTTGAAAATAAAGAATAATTAAAAAAATAAATCTAAAGAGAAAAAGAAGCAAAAAATAAAAAATAATAATAATAAAAGAGGTGTAAAAGAACTGACTTGGGCGCTTTATAATGAGCTTTCTTTAAAATATCGTACGATTTTAGTTCATTGTAAATAGAGACTGAAGTTATTAGAATAAAACCAGACTTTCGGAATATCCGCTGAGGGGGTGACGGTTCATTTATATAAACGCTCTGATTAACCGTTTTTTGCTTTTTTTGCACTGTTTGAGTGTAAATAGAAGCAAAAACAATTGCATCACTATTGGCGGTTTTCCAGTGTTTGTCACGTTTTACTGTGATCGGGGATTTTGTCATCCAATTGGTCTGTTTGCTGCGGGTCCCTGTCATAGACCAGTCTTCACTTCCCCCAAAGCATAAGTTGCATATGGATGTGGAATTTTGGAATTGGCGCGGAACACATGAGGTGGTGTGGTTTCTCAAATTTATTTATATTTTTTTATCAATTTTAAAAATAGTTCAATGGTAAATTCTTGCATCTGGAAATCAATGCCATCAACCATTGATCATCATCACGGCCGTGCTCACAAGACATAATGCGCATTTAATGTCAGAAAGCATAAATGCATGCTACTACATTCTGCTAGCATATACTTTTATATTTTCTTTTAAAAAAGCGAACAGTGCAATGTCGAATTTTTTCTTCTCTTGACTTTCCTTTAAAGGTAATAATCAAGTTCCCAATGTAGTAGTTTTTTTTCGAAATAAAGGAATTTTTACATAAACATGAAAGAAAAGCCACTGTGCAGACGAAAAATAAAAAATGTAGCAACAATACTTTTCTTTCCATCTTTTTTCTTTGAAGAATACCGGTTTCTTTAAAATCGAAATTTTACTTTCAAGCGGAAACGGCGGGACTGATTCGGGGGGAGCAAAGATGCAGACGACATTTGACAATCGGTGCACGAAATATAAAAGCTGGTTTTTTTACTTTTATTTTTTCTTGAAAACAATGGTGCAGATCCTCAAAGACTCTTAAAAAAATAATTTCCCATTCCGAAACATTGTTTTCATATTTTTTTTCAACGCTTTCTTTTATATTATCCAAAAAATTTTCTTCGTTATTAGTTTACTCTCATTTTTTATTTATATCTTTGTTATATTTATTATTTTTAATAGTCATGAACCCAGCATATTCCCTGAGCAGTAGCGCGTTGGATACAATGTCGTGTGGCGGCCGGTGGAGCAACCGAAGACGGGGATTGAGCGATATCTGCTGTGTTTCGTCTCTTGGCGGGGACACAAGTGCGGGAATCCGGGCGCGGAGCTCTTCGGAAAGTCATGTGTCGTCTGCCGATTCTATTTGCTCGATTGAGACAGAGTTTCTGCCCCGGATGAGCGGAACCATAGGAAGGCCTCTAGCTACTGGCCAAAGCACAGGAGCAGGTACGGGCACCGGCACTGGCACTGGCAGAGGCAGAGGTGCAAAGTTTAGACGTAGTCTGCGAAGCCTGAAAAACCGACTGCCTCTGTCGGCTAGGAGCGAGGAGTTTGAGACCGCGGTACTTCCCAGAAACCTGCGGCCGTCGTCGCTATTTCATCTAAAGGTGCGCTACGACATGGACAGAGAAGATGCACCAGACGACGTAGACTTTGTGTCGCCGGCAGACGAGGAAGAGATAGACGACGTGCCCGAGGATATGGGAAACGACGAAGAGCAAAAGTTTTCGTTTTCGCCGTCGCTTGCATCTTTGGCCAGAATGCGCACGCTCAAACAAAAGCACAAACACACGCATACTAGCACGATGCCGAATGCCTGTGATGCAACGGGTGCGGTGCCTCCTAACACTGCGCCAGCAGGCACCTTCAATTTCAATCAGCAAGTGACAAACAACGGATGGGCTACCAAACAGGCGCTTCTTCTGAGCTACGACATGGGTAATCAAGAAGGCGGATTGCGGTCGATCCAGACGGCGCTAGAGGATATCAACAACTCTGCGCTTAACTGCTGCTGCTGCAATAACCGCCGAACTATATACGGCGCCATAAGCAACAGCAGCCGGAGCAGCGGCGGCAGTCGAGGTTTGCTTTCGCCTTTGCATTCGATGATGCCAACGTTTACGGGCAGCGCGCACTTTGTGCATACTGAGGCAGGCCCAGCGCTGGACATTTCGTCATCGATGGTCCCGGATGTGTGTCCATGCCATATGGGGGCAGCAGTAGTAGCTAAGGGCGAAAGCCCTGCTTCAGCAATGAGAATTAGATTGAGGCCTAGGGCAGGGCTGTCAGCATCGTTGGTCGCTGTGGGCGGTGACAATCATCAGGCCTTTACTGCGACAGACAACGCGGCAAACAGTGCTAATGGCGCAAACACCAGAGGTAAGTATATTATTCATTTATTTTTTTTCTTCACTGTTGCAAGCCATTGTTGTTGTTTTGGTTATTTTTCAATTCCTCGTCTATTTTTTTTAGATGAGATGAGAAAAAGGAGGAAATTTAGGGCTGAGGAAAAATAAAAATAACAAGGGAAATAAGTGCAGATGAAATGATTGTATGGATTGTTTTTTTTTTTGGTTCCTTTTTTTCATTTTTTGAAAAAAAAAAAAAAACAAAAAAACAAAAAGTAAAAGTAAAAGATAAAAAGAGAAGCCATGTGTCTGTGCAGAATTTTAATTCATAAACCTAGTATACTTGCCATTTACTATACTATATTTTATTCAAAATTCCTTGACACCAAAATCTTGTTATTGTTATTATACAGGGACACTCAAAATAAAGCCCTTTTAATTTTGTTTTAACTGCTTCTTTTTTCACTTCAAACCTCTCTTTTTTTATTTCTTCCACTATTTCAAGTTAAATACCCAGAGCATTGTTTGATACGCAAGTCCATAATCCCACTAATCTTATATTATTGATATAATTTTTTTTGACTAGCTCGGGACTTTGGCGACTCGGCTACGTGCACAGCAGTCACAAGCCGGCATAGCATCCAGAACCTGGGACATCCCGAGTATCTCCGCATTTCAAAGAGTAGCTCGACGCCTGGGATCCAGCGATCAGAGTCAGCAAATACCAACCACCTGCTGCTCTCGGGAATCGACACAGAGTTTGTTCCCGAGCAGGTATTTGGCAGACGGCCGAGCTCTGCACACCAGCCGCACAGCAGGACGCAGCAGCGTGCAGCAGAGCAGGGGTTTGAGGCCATGGTTGACCTGAAGAAAATAGCGCGAAAGTCAATGATGGCAGCGTACACGGGCGTATCGTCATTTGGTGCCGAGGACAAGAGGCGAGCAACGGAGCTGGCAATTGAGGCGATTAGAGACTCGCTGAGCCCAAAGAGCAGCGACGAAGATCCGTTGACCAACTCTGACTCGATGTCGTTCTGCACAGCGCTGTCGAGTCTTGCCGAGGACCGGACGGCGTCGGAGGAGTCTGACGACCAGTGGATGGAGAGCAGCAATCAAGCTGTGGAGCACGAGGAAGAGGCGGTAGACACAGATGTGGTGGCCAGGACCAGTGGCAAAAAGAGCGTGCCTGTGAACGCGATGCCGCTGTCGCCTTTGGCCGGTGGTGGTGGTGGTGGCAAACAGCCGGGTGGTGCTACGGTTAAGCTGGGCAACGTGCTGTCTCCACAGACGCCAAAGAGCGTGCCTGTGGTGGAGCAGGCGAAAAGGGCGCGGCATCCGGTGTACAGGTTCGGCGCGTTGGCCAATGAGACGTTTGAGAGCGGGCGCTATCAGGATGCGTACGATTTGTACTCGTGGGCGCTGCTGCTGCTGAACCCGCAGGAGGGCGTCCGGTCGAAGGACCTGCTACAGAGGACAGACGTGCGTCGCGAGCTGGACCGGCTGGGATGGCGCGCTGTGGATGTCGAGGCTGACGCTGCGCGGCGAAGAGAGGCCGGCTGCATGTCGCCACCGACTGGCTTGGCGATGCCTGAGCCGGTTGCGTCGCCCATGTCACCCGTGAGCCAGCAGCAGCAGCAGCAGCAGCAACATCAATACATTCAGAGCAAAGGCGATAAGAAGGGGTGGCTGCCGTTCTCCAAGCCAACCGGGTGGTGGGCGTCGTCTGCCAAGAGCAGAAATAAGCACAAGGACAAAGCATTGCCACCGCCGCCGCTGCCTGTGGACGTCACAAGCAACTCGGTTGTCATCGACGAGCCGCTTCCGATGAATGTCGCGCAGACGCCCAGCGGACGGTTCGAGTTCTCGCATGCGCTGCTGGAGCAGGTGAACCGCGAGAAGAAGCGGCAGTCGCGCACGGGCAGCGAGGACGCCAGCGACGCGTGGGCAATGGCACCGGGCGACGAGAGGGCAGAGATATCGGCGCTGCTGTACAGCAACCGCTCGGCAGCAGCCTATGCTTTGGGCAAGTACGCGGCAGCAGCAAGCGACGCAGCGCAGGCAATTGCTTTGCGGCCGCAGTGGGGCAAGGGCCATTTCAGGCGTGGCGAGGCGCTTTTGGCTCTGGGGCGGATCCGCGAGTCGCATGCGAGCTACCGCAAGGCAGCGGGGCTGGAGCCGCAGGACATGCACGTGCGCGTGAGCTGCGAGCGGGCGCGGATACTGGCGCAGAACGAGGCGATGGGGCTGCGCGTGGTGCAGCTGCTGGCGGGGCGCGACTTTGCAGTGCGGCCCAGGGGCCTGCATCCGATCCGCGCGGCCGTGTTCCGGTTTGCGCAGGGCATGCAGAACTTTGTGTATCTGGTGGCCGACGCGCAGACGCGCAAGTGCGTGGTGGTCGACGCGTGCTGGGACGTCGACGGTATCCTGGCTGCGGTCGAGCGCGAGCGGCTGCTTTTGGCAGCGGCGGTGGTGACGCACGGGCACTTTGACCACACGGGTGGCATGCCGCCGCCGCCGTTTGCGTCGCTGCGTATCCGCGTGGGCGGCGTGGCAGAGCTCAAGCGTCGCATGCCGCATCTGCCGCTTTTGGTGCATCCCTTGGACATTCCCGAGGTCATTGCAGCCAATCCGCAGCTGCAGCCCAGGAACTTCACGCCGACGCCCAACGGCTTTTCTTTCCGCCTGGGCGACAGAACCGATCTGCGCTTCATGCACACGCCGGGCCATACGCCAGGCAGCCAGTGTCTGCTTGTCAACGGCTGCCGTCTGTTCAGCGGCGACACGCTGTTCCCTGGCAGCTGCGGCCGCACAGACCTCAAGGGCGGCTCGCTGCCCGATATGCTCGAGAGCCTTAAGAGCCGCCTGTGCGCCATCCCAGACAGCACCATCGTGTATCCTGGCCACGAGTACGGCGGCGAGTGGACAAGCATTGGTCGCGAGAAGAAGCGCGGCTTCTTGCGTGTCGGTGCAAGAGTGCCGCCGGTGCCCAGCGCAGCGGTAGAGAAGCACGAAACAGACAGCCCTGAAAAGCATGAAAAGCATGAAAATACAGAAAATGCTGCTCCAGCTGTAGTCGCTGCATAAGCTCCTGTAACAAGAAGTGGTGCGTGCACAGGGACAGCTTGCGATTGGGAGACGGGAGACTGGCAGGGTTCTTTGTTTTTCTTCCCCAAAAACCGGAGGAACCGAGGTTTGCTGATTTGTGCTTGCTTGCCAACTGTGCAATCAATCAATCACAACTCCCGCATTCCACGAGTCAATAGAAAGACCAAATGAGGGAAGGGAAGAAAGGGCGAGCCGCAAAAAAAAAGCAAAAAAAAAGTTCCTTTTATAAAGTCTGTTTTTTTTTTCTTTCCATTATTTTTTACTTTTGTCTAATTTTTGCCTTTCTTTTTTCTTTATTTCTTTTTATTTCTTTATTTTTCATTTGACAATTAGAATAGACAATTTTTCACATTTCATTTCCTTTTCTTTCATTTAGAAGTAATTACGATGGCGCCCTGCACACACTTGTTGGCCAGACACCACCCGCTCCCCAGAAATATTTTAGTTAGGAATGCCAGCGTCCTGCCTCACGCGCATCTTCGCAGACAGCAGCAGCAGCAGCAGCAAGACCGCACGCGACGTAGCCAGCAGCAACTAGACACCCTACACCAACTACAACAACAACAACAACTGCAACAACAACTGCAACAGAGTGGGCTTATGCGGCATACAGCAATAATACCCTTGCGCAAAGCCTATGTGTTCCGATACGAGGGCCTGGTTCCGCGGTCACCGCAGGCAGTCAGCAAGATGGAGTACATTTTGGGCGAACTGCCGCTAGGTCAGGCCGGCTTTTTCTTGCCGCGGCGGCCAGCGTCTCTTGCTGCTGCTGGGGGCACGGAGGCCCGGCGGCATGCGCAGGAGCTGGAGAGTGTCGTTAAGAGAGCCACTCAGATTATGGATAAGCTAAATGAGAAGGCTGTTTCTACTAGACAGCAGGAAAACGTGGATGAAGGGAAGGTCTTGGTTAGTAAGGATGCTGGTTCTGAGAAAAATAAATGGATGGCTGCTGCTGCTGCTGCTTTGGGTGCTAGTGGTGCTCTGGGATTCCTGCTTGCTGTTAGTTCGCCACTTATCCAATAAAAGTATCGTACACATATAAACATCTTTCTTTCTAATCTTCATTTACACTTAAATTTTTTCTTTCTGTATTTTTTCTTTCTTTCTCAATACAATTGTTATTTTTCTTTTACTTTTTGAACGTGACACATTAGAAGCAAAAACAACAACAACAACAAAAAAAACAACTGATACTCTCCAATTGTGAATGGCAAAAAGAAATTTCCGATATTCATCTGTTCTTTTTGGGCAGATAATATGTGCACGTGAGGCTTGTGATCTCTTGCAGGATCTGCCCCACCCACCCATCTTTTTAAAAAAAAAAAATTTATTGAGAATTTTATTTTCCGCGATCAACATTATCAACATTACATAATCAATAGATCACCAGTTTGCATTGATGATGATGGTGATGATATCTTCAACGCTTATTCATTCTCGTTTCCCCCCCTTTTTTTTTCTTCTTTTTCATTTCAATTCATAGATTCATTTTTTTCTTTTACACTCTACCACTTCCTTTTGCAATGCTTGGTCGACTACTTCATCGAACCCCCCGCTCAAAACATCTAAATATCAATCAATGCCTGTGTATCCAGAAACCAAGATGCTTTTCAACCACCCCTCCTACTCGTACCAGTGATTCAGTGACACCAGGCGAATTGGAAAAGTTCACTCGGATAAGCGACACCTGGTGGGACACCCAAGGACCGTTCAAGTACCTACACACGATGGATACCGCCCGGATGCAATATATCCACCAACGACTCTCCGATCTCTTCAAAAATAACTCTAGAGAGCAGTTATCGGTGGTAGACGTTGGCTGCGGCGGCGGACTGGCAGCAGAGAGTCTGGCACGCATGGGCATGAAAACTCTGGGCATAGACGCCGGCCTAGAGAACATCGAGGTTGCTAGACTGCACGCCAAGATGGATCCTCTGGTTAGCAAGAACACAGAGTACCGGCAGATGACTGCTGAGCAAGCCGTCCAGGAGGGGGGCATGCGGTTCGACTGTGTGGTGTCCCTGGAGGTTATTGAGCATGTCAGGGATCCCGCCTTGTTTGTTAAATCCCTTGTTGATTTGCTTGAGGACTCGGGTGTTTTGTTTGTTTCTACTATGAACCGATCGCTGGTTTCGCTTTTTGTGGATATTTTGGTGCCTGAGTATTTGATGGGCAGCGTGCCTAGGGGTACTCATCAGTTTGAAAAGTTTGTGACGCCTGAGGAACTTGGCGCGATGGTTCAGGCAGCTGGCGCTGAGTTGCTTGATGTCAGTGGTTTGGTTCTTGAGCCGGTGAGTAATTCGTGCTATCTGGTGCCTAGGGACTTTGGGCTGCTGAGGAACGTCGGCGTGCAGGCCAACTACATCATCTGCGCGCGCAAAAAAAAGATAATGAAATAATAGCTTAAAAAGTAATTAATAAATCAAAAGAAATATACTGTTTTATTCGACGAATGGCGCGTTCTGCGGCGTTATCTGCAGCGAGCCAAAGATCGCCTGCATCTTGCTCTCGTACCAGCCATGCCTGCCCACAGGAACAACGGTAAGTACCTTGCCAGTGCGGCCAAAGCGTCCCGTACGGCCCGACAGATGCACGTAGCTCGAGATGCTCTTTGGCACATCCAGAATAAGCACCAGCTCGGTATCAGGAATATCAATCCCACGAGCCGCCTCTTCAGTTGCCAAATAAACGATACCCGCCTCCTCGCCACCATCTGCGGGCTGGTCACTATAGCGGGTCATTATATCGCGAGCAACCACGCCGTACGACCGCAAAACATCAGCAAACTGTCTCGAGTTGGCGTCTGATCTGACAAACAAAATGGTGGTGCCCCGTGGTTGTATCGCCTGTAGCACGTTGCTGGCAACCTCGGCCATCAGCTGCATCACCGTTGCTTGCTGCTCGCTGGATCTCCTCATCACATCGGATACCCAGGGATTCTGCTTATCCGCTTGCTTCTTCCGCTCCTGATACCTGGCATACGACGATACCACCAGATCATCCTGGTGGTTCTCATCATCACTGACAATTCGTGGGGCGATGTTGCGGATCGATTCTTCGTTATCGATTACCAGACAAAAGTGCTGCGTATCCGATGGCATGCCTATAGCCTCGGTGTCTCTCAGCACTACGAGCGGCTTTGAGACCCATTGTCGCGCGCCAATCAGGTTGCGCAGCCTGTGGTTGGCCGTCGCCGAGGACACCACCAGCTGCACCTCACGTCTCCTCCCAAGCTCCCGCACCACCACCGATCCACCACCACCACCACCACCATTCTCTTCTTTCGCCTCGTCCTTTTTCTTTATTTTGCTTCTATCCAGACGCACCTTCTTCAACCTGACCTGCTGCATACCCCGGCCCTCTATAATCTCCCTTTGATTAATCATGCCCGTATCGATGCCCAAAAGATGCTCAATAAACAACTGTCCTGGTGCCGGCTTTTCTTTCCGCAAGAGCACCTGCTTGGTCGACGCATATTTCCCTGGCAACTTCAGTACCGCGTCGATCTCGTCCACCACCACCGTGTCCACCAAAACATCGTCGAATACCGGGGCCATTTCCAAAAGACACCGAGGCGTCCCAACGACTATTTTTGGCAACCCATGGCGCTTCAACACTCTCTTTTGTTCACTTTCGTACGGACTGCCACTTACAAACCGCTGCAACACGCGGTACCGCGGTTTTATCTCAGGATATGCCCGCTGTAGTAACTTATCGGCCCATCCCTCTATCTGCAGCGCCAGTTCTCTATTGGGCACCACCAAAACCGCCGTATTACTCGATGGTTGCAACGAGTAGCTGAGCAGCGCAATAACCAAGCCTAAAGTCTTGCCAGTGCCTGTTGTCTGCCGCACCAATATGTTGTTCCTCCTGCTCAGCATCTCGTCAAATAGGGTTTGCTGTAATCCGGTGGGCTCGGTTATCCCTAGTTCTTTTACTACTGCGTCGCTGAGCTTTGCGTCTATATGTGAGCGGGCAAAGGCATTGGTCGTTGGTGGTGGGTGGTGGTCTGAGTACCAGGTTTTTTGTCCTGGATGGGTGGGATGGTTGGGCCGTGGTTGTTTGCTGGTTGTCTGCTGCATCCATAGTCCGAGCATGCCTTTCCCAGTGGCCCTGGAGAGCACCAGCGCTCGAACTACCAAAATCATGTCTTTAAACTAGACGTATATATATATATATTTGTTTTTATTTTATACAGAAGGTGAAAGTGTAAAGTTAATAAAAAAGATTTATTTTATAAAGATCAAGAAAAGAAAAAAGAAAGAAAGAAAAGAAAATAGTCGCCTTATATTGGCTCCATCATTGATCAACTCGATCACACAATCAAACTAATTCTAATTCAGTAGAACTTCTCGCTCTGATACATCTTGGTCACATCCTTGTGGTGGTCCAGCTCGACATCTCCATAGACATGCGCAGACTCATACATATCAGCGACCTCCTGGGGCTTCGGCAGACCCAGCGAAGCATCATTAGCAATAACACCACTACTATTATTCTTGGGTTTCTTCGACACATTGCTCTTATCCCACGAATTACCCTTAGTTCCTCCACCCACTACTGCTTTACCACTGGACTGAGCCGTGGTTCCATCGTCCTTGTGCTTGCTCGCCATACTAGCTGCCTTGCCATCAGGGATCTTGATAAGGGTAACCAGACCAAGCTCATTCTGACCCGCCACCTTATCAACGATATAGTAGCCACGACGCTCCAGCTGAATAATCGAGCCCTGCGGAAGTCTAGCAACGTTGGCATCGACCATCGCTGCATCGTCAAACTCAGTCTTGGGCGTCAACACGTCCTCGACAGAATCCTCCTCCTCAAGCTTCTTCTTGGTAATCAAATAGTCGTAGTCCACAAGAAGCGCCTCCACTGGATGCATCTCAGACGACTGACCCAGCCAAGTGATCTTCTTCTTGGTCGCTTTGACGTCTCCCTGCAAATGCAAGCTAAGCTGCACGTTAGTCACAATGCCCTCAGGGGTACGCTCGACTTGCTTGACAATCGCGTTGCCCCAGTCCATCAGAGTCAGTTCCTCGCCCACCTCGAACGTCGCTGCATCCGCCTGATCAATAAACAACTGCGAAGAAAACACAGTGTGCTTGGTTCCTAGCTCCGGATTCTTCTTGTGCCGTAGCATCTCCTTGATATACGGCTCCGTGGGACCATCGATGACCGTAGCTGGAACAAGCTCCTTCTTCAGCAACGCCGTGTGCCGAGGCGCCACAGGATCAATCACCCTTTTGTTCAGAGTCCAGATCTTGTCCCACTCCAGAAGCATGTTTTTCTGCGACGCACCCTGCATCAACACATACTGGCGCAGAGCCTCGATGGTCATGCCGCGACGCCGGATACCGCGCACCGTGGGGAACCTCGGGTCATCCCATCCAGTGACAAACCCATTATCGACAAACCACTGCAGCTTGCGCTTGGACAAAAGAGTATAGACAAAGTTCATCCGCGAAAAATCCATGATCTGCACTGGACGCAGATCCAAAGCAGGGAAAAACCACTCGTACTGGGGATTCCGGTCACGGTACTCCATGGAACGCAGGGCATGCGTGACACCCTCGATGGAATCGACTATCGGACAGCAGAAATCATAGGTAGGGTAGATCTTCCACTGCGTGCCAGTCCGATGATGCGGCGTCAGGTTGCAGCGATAAATGACCGGATCCCGCATGGCCTTGTTCTTATTGTCAACGCTCATCTTGGCCCGCAGACAGCACTTTAATCCGAACTTCGTGCCCTCCTTCATCTGCTGGAACCGCTCCAGGCTCTCGTCAAGCATCTGGTCACGGCATCTTGATGCTATGCCGTCCATACGCTCCGCACGCATCGTTTCTTGATCCGTATCATCCACATAGGCCAATCCCTTGTTGATCAGCTTCAACGCATACTCGTAGATCGTCTGGAAGTAATCGCTGGTATGCGAGATCAAGTCACCCTTGATTCCCAGAAGCCGCAGGTCCTCGACTATTGAGTCCTCAAACTCGACCTTCTCCTTTGACGGGTTGGTGTCGTCAAAGCGAACAATAAGCTTGCCACCATTCGACCTCGCAATATACTCGTTCAGCAGCGCAGCCTTGGCATGACCAATATGCAGGAAGCCGCTGGGCTCTGGCGGAAAGCGCGTCACGACCTTTCCATACTCGATGTTGCTCAATCCCAGATCAAAGGAGCCCTGGTCAGCAGCCTTGGGCGCAACCTGCTGCTGCTGCTTATTGGCCACTTGCTGCTGCTCGACCAGGCGCTCGATAAACCCAAGTGAGCTGACATGATTGTACCACCGTACCAGATGGTCGCCCAGGATCTCGGGCTTGGTCTTCAGATTGCGCTGAAACATAGCAGAAGCACGCAGAGCTCCCCACAATGCTGCATCGGCTACCGATGGCGCATACCCGCTGACATACGACCGCATTACCAGGTGGTGGTCCAGCTGGGCCAGCGCTGCCTCGAGCTCTTTAAAGTTTGTCACGCCTACTTTGGTCTGCGCAAACTCTACCCACTCAGCGACTTCCTTGTTGCCTGCTACTACACAGGGGAGGATCTTGTCTACAATGGATGCCTCGCCCACGGTCTCCTCGCCGTCCTTGGTCATAACTGCGTTGGCAACCTTGTCCTTGCCCTTGAGCGAGCTACCCTCGTGCCAGCTCACGGCAAATGTTCCCACTGCTTTCTCGTTGGCAAACTCTGCCACAGCGCCGGCAACTAGTTTTTTTATTTCAAAAATCAAAATGTATTTATAAAAATGCAATTTGAAGTTTAAGTGAGCATACTATTTAAGTGTTTTTGTTTTTTTGTTTTTGTTCTTTTGTTTTTTGTTTTTGTTTTGATCCAAGATACTTACTGTAAGGAAGCGGAGTGCCCTTTTGAGCTAGTTGAATTGCAGCCATACCGCTTGATTCAAATAATATCTTTTAATTATTGAAAAAAAAAATAAAAATGAAAAGAGTATAATTTTTTTGTTTGTTTGTAAAAATAAATAGAAAAGTGTTGGATATTATTATTTTTTTTTTTGTGGATCCAGAAGATTGTAAGGAAAAAAAAAAATTTGCTGGTTTTATATATATTTTTTCTGACAGCGACAAAACGCTTCAAAATAAAAAAAAATATCATACATCCAATGATGATGATTCACGATCGTTTTATTTTACAATTTGGCTTATTCTTATTTTTTTTTTCCTTTTTTGTTTTTCCAAGACTTGATATTATTGCCAAAGACATTTTGCGACAGCAGAAACAACCGCAGCAGCGAGACTTGTCGCAGCAGTAAAGGCAATAGCAGGTACATAGTACGTTCCAGACCCAATGCCCACAAACAGCCAGCTGGCCACTGGCACGCCGATCATCACTGATACTGCGCATCCCACTGCCTTAACCCATCCAGAGATTAAATCTAAATCACCAATTTCATCTTCTCTCTGTTTGCTCGCTGCTCCCAAGCACAGCCCATATACCAGACAAAACGCATATACCATCGGCCAGCTGTCTGCTGCTGGCAGCCACAAGCACCAGATTGACAGACTAAGTGATATCTGGGGCAATTTTTGCTTAATGGCTGCTGGTATTTGGCGCATTGAGGTAAGAAGACCGCCTAGGCTCGAGGCAAACCAGATCATTGATAGCAGGAGGGCTCCGGAAAGTGCACTGCTCTCTGGAAGCTGTGTGGACACGTAGCCTGGAATCAGTATTGGCGGAACAAAAGCACCTGTGTAATGGAGCATATCGGATAAAAGCGATATCAGGAACCGGCGGTTTTTAAGAACCAGGTAAAGTCGATCGGTATGCTGTTTAAATAAACGACGCTTAGAGTTTAAATTATGGTGATGGCGACGATATTGATTCATTGGGTTAGCAGCGATATCCAATCCATCTAAACCGTCTACGTCTGCTTTTTGTTTTCCCTTGGCTTCGCCTGTGCTAATTTCGCCGATGCTGATATTGTTTTTTTCTGCGTTGCTGACACGGCCCATTAGTAATGCACCCAGACACTGGCTGCAGAGAACTATCAATGCTAGCCAGCGCAAACCAGTTGCCAGTGATCCACTGACAACAAGCTTGCGAGTGACAAGTGCCAATGCACCACCGCCCATCCCTGCTGCTGCAACAGCTAGAGTGCTGGTATCTATAAGGTTTATTCTAGCATATTTTGTCTTCAAATAGTCCAGTACTTCGATGGCAGCGCTGAATCCCAGCGCACTACCTAAGCCAACCATTGCCCCCTGTGCCAAGCACAGCTGCCATACAGAGCTGGCATAGCTTGAGGCAAGTAACCCGCCACTGCTCAAAATCGCACCCACCAAAACACCAATTCTTACGTCTAGCCACCGACATATAATCAATCCTATTCCGCTCCCACGTGCAGCCATATACAATGATAGCTGGATTGCGCTTATCAAGGACACAGTTCTTGATCTGCCCATTTCCTTGTTTTCAATCAGCTGTGCAAAGTCTACCTCATAGTCACTCTCAAATATGCCATGTATTAAACAGAGGCCAGCGCTATGCGAGATAATAAGCAGAGATGCAAATACCCGGAAATATATTAGTTTGGCTTGATCAAGCCGAGTTTGTCGAGCTTCGGAGGTTGAAGTGTTGCTTGCTGATAATGAGCTCATGCTGCTGGAATACTCCGAGTGCGTGTAAATGTAGCGATTTTGCAGGAAACTGCCTCTGTGGTTGACCAGCGAGTCATGATTAAAAGAAGGACTGTCTATATGGGTTTGAGTAAGCGCAAGAGAAGGAGGTGGGCGAAGAGGATGAGAACGCTCCATTTTATATATATATATATAAATATAATTTATCGATTACTTGTTTTAACCACCAAAAGAAATTTTGAATACCAATATGTTTATATCTAAATAGCCTGTATTTCATACACACACATTTATTATCTAAATATAGATAGTTAAAAAGTTTTATATGCCTAGCTTGTAAATAGGTATTCTTTTTTTATTATTTAAAAACGTATATTATATATTATATGTATATATTATGTTCATGTAAATTATTTCTTTTCAATGCGCCATGGCAGCAGTCTTCATATGCGCCACCAACAACTGGATATATAAGATATTATTCTTCTATGCTCCTTTATTTAGATTAAATTTATAAAACGCAAAATTAACTATATCAAGTAAAGCATTTTTTTACATATTAATTGTACATACGAGTATGCACCTCTCCGCAAAAAAGAAGTGTTTTTTGGTAATGTTTTAGAATAATAATTATGAGTAGTCTGTTTACCTCATAACTTTTTTTAAATATGTTTGCATTGTTATTTGTTCAAGTGTGGAGAAACTGACTTTTTTTATAAAAACTCTCCATGTATCTCGAAGAACAAAATTATCTTTTTTTTTATACCTGCCGCTTTTATTCTAAGAAAAAGAATTCTAAAACCTCGATGTTCAATATTTTGGATCAGAATCAATAGACTCTAAAAAAAATATATTCTGGTTAACAATTTTCTTATGAAATTCTCCATTAAACTGAATTTATTTAAAGAACGCTAGAATTTATGAATTCATATATATGCATATATGTATTATGTCGGGTGTCGTTGTTTTCTTAACAATTAAGATTTAATTTTTATTACTTATATACTCAATTACATTCCTTGTTTATATCACATTTTATCTTTAACGTTTAGAAAAAATTCTTTTTAGAAAATTTACCCATGTCGCTGTCATTGATACTGGCACATGGCTTGTTTCTCAGTAATATTGCCTTTGCTTTTGCTCATGATTACAATAATTATAATCATAATCACAATCATCATCACAAACGCTCTCACAATAAAAAAGCGAACAAAGTTGTAGACACAGCAAGGCCATATGGATACACATATGCGCCAGCACCGGTATATTATACAGATACACCGCTTTATACCTCGGCTATGCCACAATATCAGAGCAAACCGACAAATTTTTACGCGCCCAATCTTTTTGCTAGCGATAAAGACCATTTATATGACAACAGTCACAAGGCAGCTCCTCCCATGTATGCTCCATATTCAGAGGCAGCTTATCCATCTCAATTGAGCCATTTTGCAATGATAGATACCATCTCTAGCTCAGAGTTTATTAATACTTTGAGCTACTCTTTTGTCATTTATATTGGCTCCAACCCATCAAATACGTATAAGCCGGAATTGCCATACACTTCTGAGCTCTCATATACATCGGAATCGTCCTACTCGCCCAATTCTCCGTATGCATCAGTTGAGCAATCATATTCTTTCTTGGATGGTTTTTCTACCCCATATCCTTCTTATTTGCCTTATTTGCAATCCAGCGACTACTATCCACCCATTTCAGCTGCAACAACTTCCAACTCAGTTTCCGTTTATGTACCAATACAGCAGCAGCAGCAGCAGCAGCAACAGCCAGCTGTGAATCCACAAACAAGTTCATCCGCATATTTTAACAGCAATGTAAGCAATAACAATTCTAAAAAACAAGGCTCTGACTCGGGTACCACTCTTTCTCCTTCTTATATTTATCCTGCAGTCGCACTTATATCTGCACCTGAACTTGTATCTGCACCTACACTTATGCCTGCACCAGAGCTTGTATCCGCATCTGCACTTATGCCTGCACCTTCTCCATACTCATCTTACTATGAGCAGCCATCTCTTGCCCCTTATCCTGTTTCCGACACATACTTAAACGAACAGATTTCTCCTTCAAATTTTTATTACAATGATTATTCGACTACTACCCCATCATATCTTCAACAGCAACAGCAACAGCCATATCTTCTATCTGAAACATCATTTCATCAAATGGATCCAGTGCCTAAATCTAGTCCTGACTCGCAGGACAAACAAGACCCAAGCTCTGAACAAGTCAAGTGCACCTGGGACGGTGTCAAGACCCTTGACCCCGAGCAACTAAACCCTGTTCCCAAATACGAATTTAATAAGCCGCCACACAAGCAACCGAATCCAGGACCCATTGACCACGACATCCAAGTCCTTACAAGCAAGCTAACTTTAAAGCAAAAGATTGGACAGATGACGCAGCTTCATGTAGGCATGCTTATGGACAGCAACGGCGAGCTCGACGTCAAAGCAGTCAAGTATTGGATAGACGATTGGGGGGTCGGGTCGTTTTTGGAAACGCCATCCAACCGCGGTGGCAAGTACCTGTTTTACTCGGCAAAGCAGTATAGCATGGTGACCGACGCTGTGCAAAAGCTTGCTCTTGAATACGGGCCGCGAATTCCTGTTATATGGGGGCTTGACTCTGTGCGCGGTGCTAACTACGTCAAGGGCGCCGTTATTTTCCCAGCAGGCATAGCTACTGCTGCTACTTTTAACCCTTCATTTGCCTATGATGCTGGTCGGATTGCTGCTAAGGATACGCGCGCAGCTGGCGTTCACTGGGCCTTTGCGCCAATCAGCGATCTGACGGTCAACAAATTGTGGCCGCGTGTCTACGAAAACTTTGGCGAAGATCCGTATCTGTCAAGCAAAATGACTACTGCTTCTATTAGCGGATACCAGGGCGACTATAAAAGCGACCGCTCACGAGTGGCAGCATGCGTAAAGCACTTTATAGGATACGGAAGTCCCGTTGATGGTCAGGACCGGTCAAACCGTTATATTGCTAAGCACGAGTTGCTTGAGTACCATGTTCCTCCATTCAAGGCAGCAATTGATGCAGGTGTGGCCACAGCAATGGAAAGCTATGGCGTTATCAACGGCGTTCCAGTGGTAACGTCGCAATACTATCTACAAGAGCTGCTTCGGGAACAACTTGGCTTTAATGGCATGCTTGTCACCGATTGGGGTGAGATCAATGGCCAGGCGACAATGTATTATACAGCCAAGGATATTAGCCAGGCCACAATGGCTACATTGAACCGCACCTCAGTTGATATGAGCATGGTTGCTGAGGACGGGTCCTTTGGACAGACTATGCTTGATCTTGTTAACAACGGATATATCTCGGAAGCTAGAATCGACGAATCAGTGGCTCGCATTCTGCAGCTTAAAAAGGATCTGGGCCTGCTTAGCCATCCATTTACCGACCCGGATCTCATGGCAACAGTTGGATCTGCTCAGGATGTAGAGGTTGCACGCAACGCTGTTCGCGAATCTGTTACTCTGCTGAAAAACAAGGACGGCGTGCTGCCACTAAAGTCAACTGAGCGCATCTTGTATATTGGGCCGACGCTTAACTCTACTCGTTATATGGGCGGTGGCTGGAACGTGCGCTCGCAGGGACCCACTGACGAAGTAGGCGATTCTGTATATGAAGGGTTTGGAGACACTATTCTTGGTGGCATTGAAAAGGTGACTGGCGCCGCACCTTTGTACTTTGAGGGCACAGATATCCATGGTAGCGAGCTAATTGACATTGAGTCCATCATTGAGGCAGCCAAGCTTGCGGACAAGATTGTTGTTGGCCTGGGCGAGACGTCATATGCAGAGTATCGTGGCAATATTGGCAATATGCGGTTGCCTCAAAATCAGCTCAATCTTGTGTATACTGTTGCCAGTGCCTCGTGCAAGCCCATTGTAGTTGTTCTAGTTGAGGGGCGCCCGAGAATCCTTGATAATGTTGCCAACGTCGCTGATGGCATTGTCCAAGCATATCTTCCTGGTACCTATGGCGGCCTGCCTATTGCAGAGATCCTGTTTGGAAAAGTCAATCCTTCTGGGCGCTTGCCATACACATATCCTGCATCAGAGTCGCAAGCAAGCACAACCATATGGCAGCCATCGTTCTCTACCTATAATCCACAGTGGGCCTTTGGCTTTGGATTGGGCTACTCGCATATCGAGTACTCCAACATCGCCGTAACCAGTACGACTCTCAAGGTTGGCCAGCCCATTACTGTCTCGCTCAATGTCAAGAACAACGGCCCCTATGCGCAAAAGGAGACTGTGCTTTTACTTACAAACCAGGAGTACAGATTTGACATGGCCCCAGAGCACATGCGTCTTCGCGATTTTGTCAAGGTCGATCTTGCTGTTGGCGAGACAAGGCAGATATCATTCCAGCTGAGTGCCGAGCAAATGGGCTTTTGGGACACTACGCTGAAAAAGCGCATTGAGCCGTCACCGTTGAACATTTACATTAGTCCCTACACACAGGCCAACATCACAACACAAGTGCAGCTTGATGTTGATCCCGACCTTGTTTTGGCACAGGCGTCGTGACGATTCAGCTCATCGCAGACTTTTCTTTCTTCTTTACGACTCGTCGCTGACATGTGAAATGCTTCTTTGCCGTGGCTCGTTGACGGCTCATATGTTGGACAAGTCATCTTTACGCTTTCTTTTATTTTACTTATATGTTTTAACTTTTACGTCGTGAGCTATTTAAGGAACGACATTTTCACAGCCAAGCAGGATCCTTCCTTCGGCATTTTTCAAACATATTTTTAACGCCCAAATAAAACCTTTTTAAAAAAACCACACTTCAAGTAACTTATCAATTACATATTTCATTTTTATCTAAAACTTATAATCTCAATAATAAGACACCTTAGAGTTGTGTCAAACTCACTTCGAATTAACTCTTAAGAACGTCACAGGCGTAATTGAATGTTTTTTTTACTCTTTTTTATCTAAATTGTAAATACCAAAAAGGGTATTTTTTCTTCAGATTTTTAGTGTCAACTAGTACAAATCATTTGTAATTGGTTAAAATTTGCAATTGATTGTCGTAGCAGCAGATGTTTTAATGCGAGAACGAGGTTGTTTGTTGGTCGGAATGATTCATAAAATATAGCAATCTTTTTGTTGTACTTGAATGATTTGAATGTGCATTGTGAAGGATTTGAGCATTTGCCACATTTAAACAATTAGGAGCATATTACTGTGATTTGCGTTTTATTACGCTGACAGAGCTGCGCCATTCTGGGGCATGGTCACTTGACTGCTCAGTGTGACCAATTCCTATGTGCGTTTTGCCACAGAATGGCTGGTGTGTCTGCTGCTTCAATTCTGCTTTCTATCTCTGGTCACCTGGCCTCACGCGCACGTATGCAATAAATGCACATATTATCTGATGCATGCAATAATACATTTTCCATTATTCGTTTATCCATGAGTATATGGACTTGGCCACAAAAAAATGTTGTTCTGATACTAGTCTGCCATGTATTAATTTGTTGCTAATAAAAGAACAAGTATTTAAACGGATTTTGATGCGCACGCCATTAGCAACATTTACTTTGCAGAAAAAAAATCTGTCAAAATATCGACGATAATGTTGCCGAAATAAAACAAAATGTTTAGATTGTAAATCCGGTCAGCATATCAGCAAATGAAAACATCTTTATCTTGTTCATTGTGGTTTGTGCGAGAAAAATAAAAATCTTTTTTTTTTACACAAGCACGGAGCAGGTGTAGAATGATTTACCATAGTGTAAACATCTACAATAGAGATTTTAGGATGGATGCGTGCGTGCATGGATCACACAAAAATTGATGCATTCACTGTAAACACTCTCTAATTGACGGAAATTTCATTGGAATTACATTTTCATAAAAAAAATAATAGTAAAATAGATGGTTTTTAGAGCCTTGCAACAATGCGCTTGGCATTCAGGATGATTTTCCCTAATCTCGCGTTGCATTTGCATTTTGCACACGAGCTGCATTGTGTCAGCAGGTAAAAAAAGCCATAAACACATACACAGTATGAAAAAAAAAATGAAAGCAGAACTCGCCACAAACCAAAAATGCGACAAAACCAAAAATGCAAACTGAATCATGCGCTCGCCGTTAGACAGATAACGAATATGGTAATGAGCAGAGTAACATGGCATGTATATACATGCAATGTCAATCGGACTACGATGCAATAGATGTAATTCCTTCTACAAAGAATTTAAAAAGTGAATTTGCATTTTTTTTTTGTTCTCGATGGTTTATTCGACAAATTCAGTGGACAAAAAAAAACTAGTTCACATGAACAGGTTGATGCGTAAAATAAAACGAAAATCTGGTAGATTTTAGTTACATACTTTTTAATACTTTATAAATGTTTATCTATCGAGTAGCATATTTTGAAGATGAATTACTGGAATAGGGTAGATTCTTCTTTTTTGACAAATAGAAATATTTGAAATTTATCTTTGAACAAGCACAAATAGCAAAAAAAAAACATTTGCTTTGCCACATTAGAATGCAAACGTGCATATTTTTTTTTATCTAAATGTTCTAAAAAAGAATAACTAAAATAAAACAACTACAATAAAAAACATATTTTGAAATGAGAGCTGAATATGTTTGACATTTAGATCCATGTTCAAAAAAATTGTATATAAACCAAAGAGTTTTTTTTTGGCTTGTTCCCAGTTCATCAACAAAAAAACCATCGTTTTCTATAAAAAAAATCAATATTTAATTTACTCTAATAGTTCTTCAGTTAGATTGTGTAAAAAACAAATTTTATTCTTTATTTTTTTTTTTTTATAAATTTAAGTAAATTTTACTCTGTTACGCTCTTCTTTTTTCTTTGTCAAAGATGCGCTATGCTCCATTGCTGTATCTTTCGCAGTCAATGATTGCGCTTTCGGCTGCAATTGTGGCCGTAAAGGCTAACAATGCCTCTGCTTCTTCTCAGGCCGATGAGTCAGCTTCTTCGTCTTTTTCTTATCCTACTCTCGATAAACCCGAGACAAGCACTGCTCCATACAATCCTCAATGCACCTGGGATGGTGTACAGACTCTTGATCAGGTCTTCTGGACGCCTAAGGACACTTACAGCTACCAGAACTACAAAGGCCCCATAGTCGGTCCAGGTCAAATTGATGAAGATATCTTGGCCATGGTCCAGTCACTGACTCTGGAAGAGAAGGTTGGCCAGATGACCCAGATTCAGGTTGGAAACATTGCCGACTGCAATGGCAACATCAACGTCACTGCTGTTGAGTGGTTTATCGATACGTGGAAGGTTGGCTCGTTCCTTGAGTCTCCAGGCAACCATGGTGGCAAGTACAGCTGGTACTCGCCCAAGGAATTTGCCGACTTTACCGATGCCATCCAGAAGATTGCGCTGAGCAAGGGCTCCAAGATTCCCATGATCTGGGGTCTCGACTCTGTCCGTGGTGCCAACTATGTTAAGGGCGGCACCATGTTCCCATCGGGCACGGGTACTGCTGCTACATTTAATCCCCAGCGCGCCTATGATGCTGGCCGCATTGCTGCAAAGGACAGCCGTTCTGCTGGTACCCACTGGGCATTTGGTCCCGTTCTGGATCTCGCAGTCAACAAGCTCTGGTCGCGTACATACGAGAACTTTGGCGAGGACCCCTATCTTTCAAGCAAGATGGCCCATGAGTCTGTGCGTGGCTACCAGGGCGACTATAAAAACGACCGTACCCGCGTTGCTACAAGCATCAAGCATTTTATTGCCTATGGCTACCCGTTCGATGGAAGCGACCGTGCTGATCGTCGCATTGCTGCTCACGATCTGCTCGAGTACTATCTGCCGCCGTTCCAAGCTGCTGTTGACGCTGGTGCAGCCACAGTCATGGAGGCATACTCTGCTATTAACCAGGAGGCGGTCGCCCTTTCCGAATACTATCTCAAACGCCTGCTGCGCGATCAGATGGGATTCAAGGGCATGATGGTCACTGATTGGGCCGAAGTCAACAACCAGGCGCTCATGTACTTTACTGCCAAGGACGTCAAGGAGGCCAACAGCATTGCCCTGGACCAGACCACCATTGATATGATGATGGTTCCCTATGACGAGACTTTTTCCAAGGCGGCTATTGAGCTTGTAAAAGAGGGTGTCATTCCTATGAGCCGCATCGACGAGTCCGCTGCGCGTATTCTGCAGCTGAAAAAGGACTTAGGTCTGTTTGAGCAGCCCTACGCTGACCGCAGCCTTGCTGAGACTGTTGGCTCGCCCCAGGATGTCGAGGCTGCGCGCAACGCTGTTCGCGAGTCAGTCACTCTTTTGCAAAACAACAACAAGGCGCTGCCCCTGAGCACCAGCGAAAACGTCCTGTTTGTTGGCCCTACCATCAACACAACCCGGTATATGGGCGGTGGCTGGAACTTCCACTGGCAGGGCCCTACCGACGCAGAGGGCGATGCTGCCTACCAGGGATTTGGCGATACCATCCTCAAGGGCATCGAGCAGATCGTGGGCAAGACGCCAGAATACTACTTGGGCACTGACATCCATGGCGAGAACTATACCGATGTCAAGTCCATCCTCAAGGCGGCCAAGAAGGCTGATAAGGTTGTGGTTGGTCTGGGCGAGCACTCTTATGCTGAGGAGATCGGCAACATCTACAACATGACCCTGCCTGTTAAGCAGCTTGATCTTGTGCGCCAGATCGCCTCTGCCACCGATAAGCCTATTGTCCTGGTTCTTGTCGAGGGTCGTCCTCGCGGTCTGGAGGAGATCCCAGAGCTTGTCGATGCCGTAGTCGATGCCTATCTTCCAGGCGCCTATGGCGGTCTGCCAGTTGCCGAGATTCTGTACGGAAAGACCAATCCATCGGGTCGTCTGCCTATCACCTATCCAGCCAACGAGGCGACTACCAGCGACACCATCTGGCAGCCGGCCTACATGTCATACAAGCCGCGCTGGGCCTTTGGCTATGGTCTTGGCTACTCTGACATTTCATATACCAACGTGACTCTTTCCAGCAATACACTGACCTTTGGCGCGCCAATTACTGCTTCGGTCACTGTTACCAACAATGGACCGTATCCTCAGAAGGAGCCTGTTATGCTGTTCACCCACCAGCAGTATCGCCACATCTATGTTCCCGAGCTGTACCGTCTGCGCAACTTCCAAAAGGTCGATCTAGCTGTTGGCGAGTCCAAAACAGTGACTTTCAGCCTTACTGCTGAGGAGCTGGCGTTTTGGGACAAGAAGCTACAAAAGCGCATCGAGCCTGCGCCGGTCAACGTTGTTATTAATCCGTTCACTGTTGCCAACATTACTGCTGTTGTCGATCTTCAGGGAGACACAAGTCATATCGTTGCCCAGGGTGTCAGCTATGCCTGAGAATAATTAGGTGATTCCTCCACTTTATTTTCCATTTTTTTCTTTATTTCTATATTATTTATTTCTTTTTTAAAATAAATTTGAGCAGTTATAATATATTTTCTTTTCCACAGACTGGTTAGAAAATTTCTTTATATGAAAACAAGAGAAAATTAATTTAAATGACAAACAATATCTTTTTTTTTTTTTTTCAAAATGCATAGATGTTAGAGCTTGCAGCTCGCACATTTTAGCTTTATTCAAATTCCAATTATTTTATATCTATTTGCAGATATCACATACTAACATTTGGAAACAAAGAGCAGAAAAATTTAAATATTTTATCAACTGTGCGCCACTAGGAAAAAAAAAATTACAATGGAATATAATAAAATGCTATCTGTTTTGGGGATATTAGCATTTCCCTTGTTCAATTACTTTATCTTTTACATTTTAAAATACAATTAAAAACGAGAAAGAAACTAAGCAAAAAAAAAAACCAAAACAAAAAAAAACGTAGAAAAATAAAAATGTTTATAAAACGCTTTCGAAATTTTTTTTTGAATAAATAAGTAATTTTTTTCTTTGAAAACTATTTCATGTTATTTTTTTATCGTATATTTCAATATAAATTTTATTTAATAATATTATCTCTTAAAAATGCGCTTTGCTTCCCTTCTGTATTTGGCACATTCACTTTTAGTCATCTCAGTAACCAAGGGCATGTTAGTCAACGCTGCCGAGCTCGATAACCAGTGCACCTGGAACGGCGTCCAAGTTTTTGATCCAACTGTATGGAACCCAGTCTCGGCCTATAAGTACAATAACTACACGGGTCCTGTAGTCGGCCCTGGTAGCATCGACCATGATATTATAAAAATTGTCCATCGGATGTCCATTGAGGAAAAAGTAGGCCAGATGACGCAGATCGAGGTAGGGCGGATTATAGATTGCAACGGCGAGCTCAATATCACAGCAGTCGAGTACTGGATCGACAAGTGGAAGATAGGATCGTTCTTGGAATCGCCTGGGAACCACAATGGTCTGTATCAGTGGTATTCGCCCCAAAAGTTTGCCGAGATGACCGATGCAGTTCAGAGAATCGCGCTTGCCAAAGGATCCAAGATTCCTGTTATATGGGGGCTTGACTCTGTGCGTGGCGCAAACTATGTCAAGGGCGCAGCCATTTTTCCAGCTGGATATGCGACTGCTGCTACATTCGATCCCTCGTTTGCTTACAGTGCTGGTCGTATTGCTGCCAAAGATACTCGCGCAGCTGGCGCTCACTGGGCTTTTGCACCAATAATGGATCTTGCAGTAAACAAGCTCTGGTCGCGTACATATGAAAACTTTGGCGAAGATCCGTATCTGTCCAGTGAAATGGCCAGGCAATCTATTGCGGGATACCAGGGCGACTATAAAAACGATCGCTCGCGAGTCGCAGCATGTCTCAAGCACTTTATTGGATACGGATATCCATTTGATGGCCAGGACAGGTCCAACCGTCATATTGCTACGCACGAGCTGCTTGAGTACTACGTGCCTCCGTTTAAGGCAGCCATCGACGCTGGGTCAGCTACGGCAATGGAGAGCTATGGCGCCATCAACAGCGAGGCTGTTGTTCTGTCTAGCTACTATCTAAACAAGCTATTGCGCAAGCAGCTTGGGTTTAAGGGAATGCTAGTCACCGATTGGGGAGAGATAAACAGCCAGGCGACCACCTACTTTACCGCCAAGGATCTGAAACAGGCTACTGAAGTGGCTTTACAGCATACGTCTATTGATATGAGCATGGTTGCCGACGACCAGTCGTTTAACGAAATCACAATTGAGCTGGTAAAGTCTGGCGCTATCGCTGAGCGTCGCTTGGATGAGTCTGTAGCTCGGATACTGCAGCTTAAAAAGGACCTGGGCCTTTTTAGCCATCCGTTTGCTGATTCGCAGCTTGCGGACACTGTTGGATCTGCGCAGGATATCAAAGCAGCGCGCGATGCAGCAAGGGAATCAATCACTTTGCTTAAGAATGCTGACAATGTCTTGCCGCTTAGTCCCTATGAAAACGTACTGTTTCTGGGCCCGACGCTCAATTCAACGCGTCTGATGGGTGGTGGCTGGAATGTGCACTGGCAGGGGCCCTCTGACAAAGAGGGAGACGCTGTCTACCAGGGATTGGGCGACACGGTGCTTGAGGGCGTTGAAAAGGTGACTGGTGCCATGCCTCGTTATATGCCTGCGGTTGATGTAGAGGGAACTAGACTGATTGACATTGACGCTGTTGTCGAGGCTGCTCGGTCATCGGACAAGATCGTCATAGGATTGGGCGAGAACACATATGCTGAAAACGGAGGCAACATCGATGGCCTGGCTCTTCCTTGGCAGCAGCTAAATCTAGTCTATACAGTTTCTGAGCTGACCAAAAAGCCAATTGTCGTAGTGCTGATTCAGGGGCGTCCTCGGGGCTTGGGCAGCGTTCCCACAGTTGCACAGGCAATAGTCAATGCGTATTTGCCAGGCACCTATGGCGGCCTGCCTATTGCAGAAATTCTCTATGGCAAGACCAATCCATCAGGGAGGCTGCCAATCACTTACCCAGCCACAGAGGCTCAAGCAAGCAGCACTATTTGGCAGGCATCCTACTCTGCGTATAACCCGCAATGGGCATTTGGCTTTGGGCTTGGGTACTCGAATATCACTTGCTCCAATGTCACCCTTTCCAGCGATACCTTGAGTCTGGGCTCGCCAGTCACTGCTACAGTGTCGATTACCAACAACGGCCCGTATCCGCAGAAAGAGCCGGTGATGCTGTTTACTCACCAGCAGTATCGACTTGGGTATGCGCCAGATCTTTTTAGACTACGCGACTTTGTCAAGGTGCATCTGGAGATTGGCGAGACAAAGACTGTAAAGCTTAGTCTCAAGGCCGAGGATATGGCGTTTTGGGACCGCGATTTGACTAGGAGACTCGAGCCAGCACCTGTCAATGTAGCTATCAACCCTTTTACATACAAAGATGTTGTAGCTGTGGTTCAGCTAGATGGTGACCGCGAGCAAGTGATTGAGCGCGTATGATAAAGGAAAACTAGCGCATTTTGCTTATTTAATATTTAATTGTTTACGCATGTCCGCCATTTTGAAGTATAAAGCAGATTTTATATAATAAAAAAGGTCATTATGCACGGCCAATGCACAAAAATTGTGTGGGAACCAGTTAAAAGCAGTACACATCATTGTAATCAATTCTCTCCTTTTTCTTTTTAACAAAAAGCATTAATTTTCTTTATCTTTTATAATTCTCTAATATGATATTCAACTCGCCTTATCCTTCTATTCCCAGAGCACCTGCGCAGGACATTCCCACTTTTATCTTTGAATATGCAGATAAGCATTCTGTATTTGCTAAAAACCCGGATCTTGTAGCCCTATCAGAGAAATCCGTGTCTCTTACTTACAGCGAGCTGCGCCAGATGACAGATCAAGTAGCCTCTGGACTAGTCAATAACTTGGGCTTAAAGCAGAAAGACTACATTTTGGTCTTGCTCCCAAACTCTGTTTACTATGCCCCTATATTGCTTGGCGCTCTGATGGCTGGCCTTGTATGCATAACAGCTAATCCAGCTTACACAGAGGGCGAGCTGGCTCATCTATTCAATCTTTGCCAGCCTAGCGCCATTGTTACCGTATCCGATAACTATAGACTAGTTGAAAAAGTAGCATTATCAACTAAAAATCAGCTGCTGCAAGGTCGAATAGTGACCATTGATCAGAGCGAAAGGGGCATTTTTCTATTTGATATACTATGCGACAAACCATTTGACAAGCAGAATTTGGAAACCAAGACAGCATTTGAGGAAAGGCCTGCTGTCCTTGTACTGAGCTCGGGTACTACTGGCAAGCCCAAGGGCGTGGAATTATCGCATGCTAATATAATCAGCAACCTGCTTCAGAATATGGTTTTCGAAGACCATGAATCCGCAGTCGATTTACTAACGCAAAGGTCGCCTTATCACTCATGCATCGCTTGCTTGCCCTATTTTCATATTTACGGGCTTCTCTTAGTGCTTTTGTTTTCTATTGCCCGAGGAAGACGTCAGATTGTAATGCCGAAATTCGATATCGAGCTTCTTTGCCAACTGACCGAAAAACACAAGATCGCTGTGGCACATCTAGTTCCTCCTATTATAATACAGCTTGCTAAAAACCCGGTAGTCAACAGATACAACTTGACTAGCCTTGCTTATATTGTTAGCGGAGCAGCGCCACTGACACAAGAAACGCAGAGGGAGGTGCAGAAGAGACTAAATTGCATTGTAGCTCAGGCATATGGACTGAGCGAGGCTTCGCCAGTGACCCACCGTGCAACAACAGATAGTGTGCCTCCTGGATCCACAGGTTACCTACTTCCATCTATGCATTGCAAAATAATTGACGAAAGTGGAAAGTTGCTTGGCAAAAACATGATCGGCGAGATTTGTCTAAGTGGGCCCAATATAATGATAGGGTATTTCAACAACCCAGAAGCAACCAGGCAGACTATAGATAGCGATGGGTTCCTACATACTGGCGATGTCGGATACGTCGATGAGCGTGGATGTTACTATATTTCTGATCGTAAAAAGGAGTTGATAAAGTATAAGGGCTATCAGGTTGCACCGGCAGAGTTGGAAGGGTTGCTTATGGATCATCCGGCTGTGCTAGATGCCGCTGTTATACCAGTATATAGTCGCTCGCAAGAAACAGAGTTTCCAAAGGCGTTTGTTGTGGTAAGGCAAGATTTTGCCAGCTCTAGCCTTGTCGACGATATAGCCAAATGGGTTGCATCTCGTGTTGCTCCTTACAAAGCGCTGCGCGGTGGTATAGAGATTATTGATGCTATACCTAAATCAGCATCGGGGAAAATATTACGAAAAGTGCTTAGAGAGCGACAAGCAGCTGAGGACAGACTGACTAAAACCACTGCTAAATTGTGAAAAAAAAAAATTGAAATATACGTTAATGCAAATTTTACTATAATTTTTTTTTTTGGTATTAACAATTTATAAATTAAAAATTAAATATAAAGCTCAGAAAAATCCAAGAGCGGGAACAGCTACAGCTACAGCTACAGCTGCAAATGCAACTAGATAGCTGCTGGCTAAACCAAGTGGAACAGTACTTGAAGCAGAGCTTGAGCTTGAGCTTGAGCTTGAGTCTGCAGAACTATCCTTATCGCTGTCGCTACTATCTGTCTTGTCATTGTCAGTATCAGACTTGCTGAATGTAGTGGATCCGGTTTCGGTAGTCTCCGAGTTAGACTTTGTCAAAGAAGAAAAAGAAGAAGAGGAAGTGTGAGAGTGAGGAGAGTGAGAAGCGCGTGTTTCTGAAGAAGTGCTAGGGTAAATCTCGGGGTCAAGGGACATAGTGCTAACGCAGGAGCTGTCCTTGCAAGCTGTGCCCTTGGGACAGTCGGACAACTTGGTCCAATAGCCGTGGTCGCAGACAAGAAGATAGGTATTGCCACCGCACTTTTGAGCACCGGAAACACCGCACTGTGGATTGTTAGCCTGTGCATTTGCTAGGCAGATGCTGGACAGAGCAAATGCAATGGATGCAAGGGAAAGAGCCTTTTTAGAAACGAGCTGCATAATCAATTAAAACAATATTAGTTCTAATAAATATGGTAGGAGAATATTTACGAGGAAATAAAAGAGAAAAAAAAATAATTTGCGTCAAGGTTGCTCAGGATTCTCTAAAGAAATATATATATATATATATATGCTTGCAAAAGTTGAACAAAATTTCTTGTCAGCAGTCAACGGCTAGGAAACAAAGATGAAAGCTAGAAGCCAAGAAAAATAATGACGAAGAAATCCACTTGTCTTGGCAGCATTTTTCTTTTTCTATTCCCCAATTTTTTTTCAACAAAAAGCTTGTTCATGAAGAAGACTTTATTTTTTGACGTAAGTGGTTGACAGGAAGCAAATTTAAAAATAGGTTGTCTATTCATTTTCTTTATAAAAAAAGAAAAAGAATGCTGCGGGCAATTAAAGTATCAATAATGTAAAAAAAAGTTTTAGAATAACACTTTTTGCGCTTTATAAAATGAAAAGTCCTTGTAGCGTCTAAGCAAAAATATTTGCAAAGAAAATAAATTTCCGAAAAGTTCCAAATCAGCGTTAGTTTTTATTTATTATTTTGCAAATAATTAAAAAAATTGTTTTTAGCAAAATAACTAGTTATTTCGCTTAGTAGCATTAAAAGTTTTATCTACGCAATATTTTTAAAATCCTTCTATTCTTGCCATTAAATCTTAAATTTTTTGTTTTCTTTTACAAAGCCCCAGCTGCTACTAAAAATAGTAGCATAATCGCAAGAGAAGCAAAAGATATACTTTTGACAGAATTTGCTCGACTAATATCATTGCAATAGTAGCATGTTTCAGTTGTGCCTTCATTAGCAGAGTTTGCTGAGTATGGCTTGCCTGAGTTTGAGGAGTAGTTAGGAGACGAGGTGGGTCTGTAATTTAAATCTGCTACACAGCTGCCAGTGTTGCATTTGGTGCCTAGTGCACAGGGTGAGAAATTGTACCAGAGACCCCAGTTGCATATTATTAGCGATTGTTCACTTATACATGCTAGTTCGCCATCCTTTGAGCATTTATCTCCTATATTCTGAGCAGAAGCATTTGGCAGACTTGAAAAACACAAAAGCGCAGCCAGGAATATTAGTGTTGTTTTTAAGAATTGCATATTTTTAATTTTTTAATTTTTTAATTTTTTTAGAGCAGTTTAAATAGAAAAAATTATATTTTATTTTATTTTATTTTATTTGAATTAGAAAGTGAGGAGAAGACTGGCTTTTTAAAAACCAAATATAAAAAAGACCAGCCCAATGCTAGTCCAATAATTTTTTTTGTTTAAATAAGAAAAATAAAACCCATGCAAAAATGTGGTGAACAAGTCGAGACTTTTACTTTTACTTTTATTCTAGAAAATCTAGCTTTAAATAATGGACACAAACATTTTCCTTACTTTCAAAGCCTACTTTCTGTGCATCACATCCTCTTTTTTGCTTTAAATCTGTATCTGTCTATTATAAAAAAAAGATGGTTAATAAGCTAAAAAGAAAAGCAAGACTTTTAGGGTTTATTATTTCCCATTTGATTTTCTCTAGCAATTATTTTTGCCAATAAAATTGATTAAAACACACATGTGAAAAAAAAAACAACAACAACAACAACAATGATAATAAAATAACTTGAAAATGAATCTTGTTCAAACGAATAGTCCAGCTTCATTAGTAAAAAAAAAAGTGCGAGAAAAAGTAAAAAAAAAATAACTGTTTCGATTAAGCAAATGAGAGCACTGCAGAAACAACGACTGCAGAAACCAAAGAGGCAAATGTGCCAAACCCATTGACAGCCAAAATTCTGCTTGTGGCGCCAGATTCCTTTGTGCTGTCCTCGTTGAGACCCTGGTATTCATCAGGATTGTTGGAACCATTGACAGTGTCAACCTTGCTTACATTGACGCCTTCGCTCTCGTTAGTATCCAGATCATTGCCCAGTTCGGTCGTTTCATCGTAGTCTGACAATTCACCAGTTTCTGAAACGCCTTCACATGAAGTCGAAGTAATGGTCTCATAAACAACACCACTATTATAGCTTCCAGCATCAGAATTGCCGCTACCCTGAACAACTTCTCCAGTAGGAGTGGTTCCGCCGCCAGGAATAACTCCACTACCCTGCACAGTTTCACCACCTTGGCTGTTGCTAATATGAGCACCGTTTCCTCCGTAGATAACAGAGGAAGGAACATAGTCGGCGTTGACGCACATATTGTCCTTGCAGAAAGTACCATCTGCGCACTTTCTCGATGCCCTCCAGTACCCGTTTTCGCAGACCATAAAGTTGAAATCGTTTACACATTTAATTTCTCCAGAAGTAGGGCAGCTGACATAATCCAGCTTTGTTGTTTCTGTAAAAACCTGGTCGCTACTAGGTTGAGGATTACCCTGGACACTGGATTGAGAACTCACTTGGCTAATTGATTGAGAGCTCACTTGGCTACCGGATTGAGAACTCTGTGCTACGTCCTCTGCAAGGACCCAGCTGCTTCCAAGCGCAGCTGCCAGTACAGTCAATGTACTAATGTTTGTGTCAATGAAGCGCATAATTTATAAAAAAAATAAAATAAAAGAGTTTAAAAACGTATATTTAATAATAATAATAAATGAAAGAATAAAAAATTTAATATATTTTTTTGGAGGAATAAAGAGAAAGTAAAAAAAATAGCAAAGTCAAGAAAATATAATAAATTCACTTATTTAAACTAAATGAGTTTTTCTGTTTTTTTTTTTGTTTCCTCTTATAAAGGATTTGTAGGATAAAACTGCTTTTATATATATATATATACGTGTGTGTGTTATTTTCTTTTAGTAAACTTTACATGTGCTTTACACGGGATAACAGACAAATAAAAAATAATAAAGAATGTGGAATCCGTCATTGTTGGTACATTTTATTTTTCACCCTTCGTTTTTTTCCTTGATGGTTTTATAAAGAATAAAAAATTTATTGGCATTTATTTTATAAAAAAAAAAGACCACATGTTTCTTTGAAGATAATGTAATAGGATTTGGACGAGATATGAAAGAAGATATTAAAAGTGGTTAATTTTACATTTATAATGAACAAGCATTCGTTCATAAATTCTATTATAAAAAGGAAATTATTTTTTATTTTTTAAAAAAAAAGTCCAATTGGTCTTTTATATTAAGAAATAATGAGTGATCTGAAAAAAAAAGAAGCAAAAGGAAACAAAAGAAACAACGAAGAAAAAAAAAAGAAAAAAAAACTGCGTGCTCCAAACAAATTAATTTAAAAATCCTTTTACAAAATCATAAATCTTTTTATTAAAAAAAAATTTTGAACAATTTTTCAGGTTTCTTGGCAATTGGTCAAAAAAATTTAATTCTCTGTCATGATATCTTTCTCAGACACTCTCCAAACTTAGCACATTGATTATAATACGCTGCCATCTAGCTAGGTTCTCTGGCAACGGCTTTGTTGGGTAATTGACCTTGTACTCTAGTATCTGGTGCATGCCTCTGCGCATCAGCATCAGCACACTGGTAGTACGTGCAAAACATTTGTACACAATCCACCTGTTGATGGTTATTTGCCGCGCTTTAGGCCAGTATTCCAGAGTTCGAGCAAACAGCAGCACAGTAGCCAAGTTTACCTTTGTCACATCATGGGCAAAGGTTTTTGAGCTGGTACCGGACAAAGAAGCAGCTATAAGCGCATTTTCCTTGTTCAGCCTTGCCTCGCTGTTGATAGAACCGATAACAGAATGGCTATGCAGCTGAATCAGCCGTGTTGCTACTCGTTCACGATCAACTATCTGTATCGCTCTGCCAATTCCCTGCACACGCTTAGCGACAGTGGTCTGGCCTATTACAAAGCTTGATGGCGTATTTACTGAGGGCATCACAATATGGTCCAACGCAGCAACAATCGCTGCATAAATGATGTTTAAATTTTCTCCATTAACATTTGCCTGCACAGGGACTTTTACAAAGCCTGCTCGGAAACCATGTCGAGAATGAAGTTTTGGTCTGATAATATGTGCCAAGGGCGTGGCCCGAGACATCATAGAGCGGTCAATCCGAACTAGACCTAGCTCACACAAAAGTCTGAGATACTGCTCACGGAAATCCTCCAACTGCTCAAGCGACTCTAAGCTGAGACAGCGCGTCTTGCAAAAGGCAAAGATATCTGATCTGCTTGTTCTCACTTGCATAGCCCTTTGACGCCAGTCCTCGTAGGCAGCAAGAGTTACCAGCAGATCCGATGCCTGCTCTTTGTCGTGCACATAGGGCAATATATCATGGTATCTGCGATACTGGCTATGAATAGAATCTACGCCAAACTGCCCGTTCTGGCCATATGTTGTCCTTGTTATAATGCCATTAGTAAGCAACATAGATGCAGCCAGTGTAAGCACAGGGTCAAGGCAGTTAAGCAGCGCACCCATGACAAGCAGCTTGGCCACAGGCAGATCTAGTGGCAAGTAGCACAGATGATGACCAATAGGGGTCAGGTTTTCGTCTTCGTCCAATGCACCTGACTGCTGAAGCTCGTGTATTGCCTGCATGGTTGCCGACTGCGGAGGCGGATCAAGTGCATCCTGAAGGAATCTCATTATATCGCGAACACCATGCGCCTTGGAAAGCAGACAAAGGTTAATCAGCGGCAAACGACGCATCTCTGGAAGCTCGAAATCTCTCATCTGCTCGTACTGCGACTTGGTAAACAGACAGATGGACAGGCCAGGTTGGACACGTCCTGCACGGCCCTGACGCTGTTTGACATTTGCCTTGCTAATGGGCAGAGTCTCTAGGTGCGTTAGCCTGCGGTTGCCGTCATATCTAGCCTGATTCGATTTTCCTGAATCAATGACTATAGTGATGTCTGGAATTGTGATTCCAGTCTCGGCGACATTGGTCGACAGCACGATCTTGCGACAAGCATTGTCCTGATAGAAGGCAAGCTCTGAGTATGTCATTTGAGAGCCTGCAGGCCTGTCATTGGCAAATGACGAATGCAGCGGGACTATAGTCGCTGTGTCTGAAATCTCTTTGTCATTTAAAAGCATGTCGTAGAGTCCGCGGATATCTTTAATGCCAGGCAAAAACACTAGCACAGCGCCTTTAGGAACTCGGCTGTGACAAAATCCAGGCCACACTGGTCCTGAGCTAGGCTGACTGTCGCCTGCGCAAATACCATGCAGAATCAAGTGGATCAGCTCGAGATTGACTATATCTGTGCGCATGCAATTGACCGTCGACCATGCAGCTGGCGACACGTATTCCTCGTTCTCTGTCCAAATCTCTCGACCAAATACGCTGCTAACAGAGTTTGCTGCTGCCTCGGTTGCTGCTGCTGCTACTGCTGCCTCAGTTGTTTTCACAGACTGATCAGTGCGTGCATCGAAAGTAAACTGAAAAAGGCAGTCTCCTCGTCCAAATTCGGTAGTCACAAACATGCTGCGCTGGCTAGCAAGTGATTTTTGCTCAGCATAAAGGCTGGTCTTGTCCAAGCTGTATTCGACCATCTGCACAATGTTTTCCAGATAAATGTTATGGACAGGAAAAGTGCGGCCAGGAATCTCAACAACAGGACATTGATCAAAGTAGTAGGCGAAAATCGTCGTGTCTATGGTGGCACTCATTAGAACCAGCTTTAGATCAGAGCGCTTGGACAATAGACGACGCAAGACAATCAAAAGATAGTCCAGCTCCAGTGTACGCTCTTGCACCTCATCGCAGACAACGCAGCTAACGCCCTCGAGCAATGGGTTTTCTGCGAGGATACGCAAAAGCACTCCTGTCGTACAAAATACCAGTGCGTTTTGGTCGGCTGCCCTTGCGTCAAACCGGATCTGGTATCCGACCAGCGAATTTCTGGTACCGACCTTGGAATCGCCCAGTTCCTGCGAAACACGCTCAGCGATGGTCACAGCAGAGATGCGGCGGGGCTGCGTGCACAGTATCTTGCCACCTGAGTACTTTGTAGCGCCCAGGATCATCTGCAGAACAAACTGCGGAACCTGGCTTGACTTGCCACTGCCCGTCTCTCCCCTGACTATAGTTACGCGGTTTTGCGATATGCACTGGACAATTGGGCTGCAGAACTGTCTAGCTGGCAGCTGGCTCTGCACCTTGCCAAACTTTTCCTTCCAGCGATTGCCTGCACAGCGCTTTTTAATAGTATCGCTAGACCATTTTAGCTGACGCAGTCTTTTAGCCTTGACCGCATGCTGCAGAGTTCTGGGCCTTTTAATCCTGAGACTGTTGGCTGCTGGCATCGATGGGTTGGTTTGTTTGCGAGCAACAGAAGCATCGTAGCGCTCGCGTAGACTTTGCAAAAACTCTGCACGCTCGACTAGTACCTTGGCAGCCCTTAGCTGCTCAGCTTGCTTGGTAGCAGCTGCCCAGTCACTCCACAGCTCGCGTAGCACAGGCGACAGCCGCGTTCCCATATGCAGAGGCACAGCAGTCTGCGAAAACAGCCATACCAAGGAGACAAGGTTTTCTGCATCGCGCTTGGTCTTGCCAACCAGAATCTCAGGCAGCTTCCACACGTGTACTTGGCCCTGGGCATCTAGAGGTGACGCTTTGGATGTGATTCCAGGAATCGCGCGAGTAGCCTGCTTTACATGCTGCGCTGCCTTGTTCAGAGCCGACCACTCGATCTTCAGTGTGCTGGTAAACCCACTTTTTGTATTTTTTGCTGCAACCACAGTGAAGCGGATATCGGCTATCGAGTCGCGATGTCTGACGGTTTCGCCAAGTATAGTCTTGACAAGAGCGCCTTTCCACCCGCGCGGAGCTGCCGTGTCAATAGCATCCACTACTTTGGGGCGGTATAAATTGGCGTATGCCTTGCGATCAGCTGCATCAGGCCTAGAATCGCTGCCAAAGCCAGAACCAAAGTCAAAATCGAGTACAAATCCTAGATCATTGTCGTTGCTGCTGTCGCTCTCGCTGCCATCTTCGTCAAAAATATCAACAGATCTGCCTGGCTTCTGGATACTCTTGCTGTCTGCTTTTGCGTCGCCAGTATACCCAGCATCCAAACCATCTGCTGCTCGCTGCGCACTGGCATTGTCCAGCCTTTCTTGCTCAACTCTTTTAAACTCCAACATGTCGCGCAAAAGAGCATCGTAATATTCAGGCCAGAGTCGATTAAATTCACTGGATGACTGGTCAGCATTAAACAAAAAGTCCTGCTCAATATCGGCTAGCACGCGCTTTTCCTTGCTTACCATCTCTTGCAGCATTAGCAGCGTATGGCGGTGACGGTTGCCCTTGTTTCTGGCGCGCAGTACATCAAGCCACTCGCTCAGCCCACGCAGCCGGACAGACCTGCGTGCATGCACAATCCCTGGATCCTCGTCGCTCTCGCTGTCATTGCTAGCATAGTCATCGAACCCAAGTTTTTCCAGCAAGGCACTAAGAACCATGTCCTGTTGATCATTTTCGCCTTGGTCATCTGCCTGATCAGCACGTGCGGCGGTCTTTGATGACTTTGATCCAACTATGCTAGGTTTATCATCAACTGCTACGAAGGAGCCCTTGTAGGTGTTCTGCTCGAGCTTGTCGCGCATATCAGCAGGCATTTTATCCGCAGCAACGTTAAAGCAGAGCCACGCAAGCATATCGGTGATGTCGCCTGCGCCATTGGCAGCCACCATAGCTTTTTTGATATCAGAGTCTGCGAAGCCATAGAGCTTGAGTGTCTCAAAGACAAAGTTTGCGGATTTCGTCCACTTCGCGACATCAACTGCCTCATCGGTTTCGGGATCAGGCACGGTGACGGAGCCGCTGCGCAGATTATCCAGAACCAGCTGCTCGCTTGTCCGGCTCAAGCGGATTTCGCGCATTTCTGCAGGCTGATGGTGCTTGATCGACAGCTCATGGGCAATACGGCTTGCTGCTTGACGCTGTGCTACATCTAGCAAGACCCAGGGCGTCACTGACTCGTTGCCAGAGGTAACATTGGCAGTTGGAAGTATAAGGTCTGACGGATCGCCAAAAATATTGGCAGTTTCCATAGCTTAAACAGTTTTTTTTTCTAAAGTTTGACTTTGGAAGTGTGTAAAATATTAAAAAAAAAAAGTAAAATAATGCTCTTTTTTTTTCTTTTGAAAATACAAGGTATATTGATTGACTCGAAGAAGACAATGTGTTAGATGACAAGCATATATTTTTTTTTCGTTTATATATTCTAAATGCTTTTTTTTAACAGTCTTTTTGTAACTCTGATCCTTTGTCAAAACGCATATAGTAATCAAATCCACTTGAAAAAACTCACTGCAAAACAATCTTATTTTTTATTGTAAACAAAGTTTGATTTATTATACTTTTTTTCTTTTGCCTAATGTTTTTTTTCCACTAATATATATTTTTTTCAAATAGTGGTCTATCTTATTTGTACTATTTCACATTTTCTGGTTAAATTGAACAACAATAATTACTATTGCACATATAAGCAAAAACAAAGCAGCTTTATTTTCTAAAGCTTATATTTTTTTATTCCCACTCTTTAAACTCTATCTTGTTAAGAAAAAAAAGTTCTATTTTACTCGTTCTTATTTTTATTTTATTATATGGCGGAAGCTCATATTGCCGAATTTGAAGTTCCGGTTTCGCACGAGGAAGCTTCACATTCCACAATTAGCCACAGAGACTATTCCAGCGAATCTGCATCAACATCAGCAGCCGAGCAGCCAGGGAGGATAGTGGACTTTGCATCGTTTGAGCACCAAAAGGAAAATATCCAGCCGCTACCACGAGGCAGGTCAGCTAGCGCACTTGCTCTGCTTTACGGGTCATCGTCTTTAGCTTCAAAGGAGGACCGGAACACGCCAGATTTGCTGAGTAGCACGGTTAGGCAGAGCCTTCAACCAACCAGGCCTTTGGTATCTAGACAAGATATGGCAGATGGCGGAGAGGTCAAAATGACAGGCAGCCTGCAGGCTCGCAATGCGCAGTTCCAGGCAGAGATAGCAGCTATGGACCCCATGGAGACGGAGGACCCGTTGGACGTGTATTTTCGGTATATATGCTGGTTGTTTGAGGTATTCCCGCAGGCCACTGGGCATCAAGCAGTGATTAAGCTTGTCGAGAAGCCTCTGAGACTGTTTAGAGAGCAAGAGAGATATAGGAATGACTCGAGGTATGTCAAAATGTGGATATGGTACACAGGGCTTGTTAACGAGGGACAAGAAGCGGTTTTCCAGTTTCTGCTTGCAAATAATATTGGAGACTCGCTGGCTGTGCTCTACGAAGAGTATGCAAAGCTGCTTGAGGGCAGGGGCAAGAGTCGCAAGGCCGACGAAGTTTACCAGCTGGGCATTGCGCGTAAGGCCCAGCCGCTGGTTAGGCTTGAACGAAGATACTCGGACTTTCAGCGACGGATCATGGCACAGACAATAAGGGATGTCGATTCGGGTCAGATGTCGCAGCAGGCAAATGGCAGTCATTTATTGGCTGAGACGAATGGTCATGAACAGCAGCGGTCTAGGAATGCTGGAGACGAGAACAATCCTGCATCGATGGGCAATCGTGCACATGGACGAAGCATGCTGGGAAACAAGAGATCAGGAGCATCGGTTCGCTCTGCTGCAGCCAATACGCTGCCTCCCTCGCAGCGCGGTCTGCCTGGGCAAAGAGACCGCAGCGACAGCGTCTCTGGCAGGACCAATGCGCGTATCAGCGTGTTTTCTGACCCTGACGGCATTGCCTCCGCATCAACATCAACATCAATATCAGTATTAGCATCGGCTGTCCGACAGGGCCCAAGGATTGCAGCAGAAACTACATCGTCGTCTGGCTGGCTGGATATAGGCACAGATGAGGGCCGTCGCAAGGAAAACATAGCCGAGGCCACGAGCTGGCGCGGTCAGACTTTTGAGCAGCGCAGAAATGGCGCTCTTGCAGCTGGTCGAGCCGCTAGCGGCAGTGCACCGTACCTGCCTGCTATAGAAAAATTTACAGTGTTTAGCGATGGTTCTGCATCTGGCAGCACATCATCTGGTGAGATGCAGTCAGTAGCTGATCGGTCCAATGGGGTCCTGGGTCAGCGAGGCTCTGCAGACAACTCGCTGGCAGCTAGCTCTTCTGGGCTGCTACACTCGTTTGATGCCTCTTCACAGGACGAGCGCAGACATGGCCAGAGCGCTGCTAGAGACAAGTCGCATAAGGAGAAGCCGCGTGAACGTATGGTTATGCCCGATACAATGCTGTTTCCTAGAGGCGGCGATGGCGTGCCGCAGTGCGTTGAGGAATTCAGGGCTCGACTTTCTCGCTATGTGTTTGACTATGACGCCTGGGCACGTCATGAAAAAGAAAAACAAGAAAGAGAAAAAGAAAAGATTGAGCGCATTAGATCTGCCAAGCAACAACAACAGCAGCAGCCACCGCCTACAGTGTCCAGACTGCGTACGGCAGTGCGTCTGAACGATGACGATGATGACGAAGACGATGAAGATAATGATATTGCCGACGAATCTGGATTTGCTAGAAACAAGCGCAAAAGCATGGGTATCAGCTCGCCTACCATCAACACCAAGGTTGCGCAGAAGGGTATGCTAGGCATATGGAACGACATGAGCGATTCAGACTCTGACTCTGAGAGTTTGCTGGGGCTAAATGCAGGGCCTAGAAAGACAGACGCGCAGCATAGCGGGCAGCGAGCGGCAGGCAAGCACTCTGTCTCTGCTTCGGCTTCTGCATCTGCATCAACTTCTGCATCTGCTGCTTCTGCTTCTGCTTCTGCTTCTACATCCAAGTCAGCAGTCGACGATGACTACCAGTTCACCATGGGGCCAGTGACGCCGCATGTAGTTCCCGAGGAGATGTCGAATATGCCGGCTATGATCCCCAGCTCTGCGCGGCCAGGTAGTCGATTTGAGGCCTTTCTCGATCGTAGCGGTAGTCAAAGTCAGAGTCAAAGTCAG